>JAQZBX010012092.1:27077-41850 GCA_029593785.1 Cabassous unicinctus | reverse complement strand
CCCGCCCTCACCCAAACATCTTAGGGGGCTGCTGGGGGCGCCCACCCTCACCCAGCCGTCTGGGGGCTGCTGGCCAAGGAACCTCCAGAGCTGAAAAGTAACTTAAATAAAAACCTCAGGTGGGATTTATTGTCCCTTGATATGTCCTGCGATAATATGGAAAGAGGTATTTTTCAAAGTAAAAGAAAAAGCATAACCAGCTATTTTGTGCTACAGAAAGAAAAATATCTTGCTGCTGGGTCAGCAGCGTCGCCAGCTTCAGGCCGCAGGCATGGGGTTTAATTCCCTACCTCTGTTTTGCATAGTCGCCAACTTTTCTAAACTTATTTTTTATCTCTTTTCTTTCTTACAAGCAAAACATCTCAGAGTCCCCACAGAACGATTTTTGGTAAGCTCTGAAAAACATCTCTGAAAAATACTTAAAGCCCGTCATGGGGAAAAGCATGCCCACTGGGATCAGCGCCGTCAGATTCTAGGCCACCACTGAAAGTAAAGACCGTGTCTGTCTGTTCTTGGGCTGGAGAAGAAGCACGGGGGTGCGGAGCCCAGACGTGGAGTGAGCGTCAGCTCTGGTCGGACCCGGGGCTGACTGCAGACGGCCTCCAACGCCCCAGGTCTCCAGGCCAGTGGACACGTGTGGAAGGCACACCGTCTGCAGTCGCACTTCTAGAATTTTCCTGAAAGACACACTTTGAGATGAAACGTACGAGGCAAACGGCACTTCCTCCTGCTTTTTAAACTTGAGATTAAATTTATGTTTAAGACAGTCAGAGGAACAAGCCCCAAGTCTTGCAGTAGAAACCCTCGCGCTCCAGCCGCCACGCCCCGTCACTGCGCAGAGCAGGGCGGCTCCGTGCTGGCAGTGTGGGAGGGCTGGAGCAAGTCCTCCTGCCACCCAGGAGCACCTTAAGCTTGTCCCTGCCTCAGTCTTCTCCTCCATACATGGGGCTAAGTCCAGAGCCTTTAGGACTGTTGCAAGGATTCAGGGAGATGATGCGTTTATAGCCATTACCCCCATTGCCGGCGCACACCCAGCTCTCCATAAATGTTAGGCATTATTTTCGTAAGTGAAATCTGGGTAAAAATGAAGGCCATGAGCTCCTCATCCGTGGATAATTACTTTAAATCTTTCTTATTATTTCAAATCTGATAGAAAGAGTTAAATGAAACAGCGAGCTGTGGCCGTGGTTAGGCCCTTTGATGTGTTATTTGTTTCCAAGTATAAGCATTTTTAGATCATACAGTACTATTCAGAAGCAGCGTCCGCGCTTAGCAAGTGGCGAGGCTTTGACTGCTTTGCTGCGGTGGCTGCGGGTAAGCTTTCCTCATTGGTCAGAGAAAGCACCGTCACAGAGAAAGCAAGGTGGCTTCTGCTGGCCCGTCCCCCGCCCGGGCCAGCGATGCCATCTGATGCGGCCTTGCAATCGTGTATCCCGCAGTGGCTACTCATATTTTTGGGCTTTTATCTGAAGACAAGTCTTTGGGCTGGTTTGGGGGGCTGGTTTCCTTTTGTAAATGACCTGCTAAAATAAAGGTCATTATGACTCAGAGAGATGGGAAACGTGGGAAAATATGTGAGTGCTTCTCCGTTCCAGTGGGATCCTGGATGGAAAGCCTCCGTTTGGAAGCCAGAAGGCCAAGTTCCACTTTTTCTTGGCAAGGCACTTGGTGCGACTCTCTCCGTGGCTCTGTGCTCTGCTTGGAATTGGCCTGAGAACAGGCATGCGCAAGCGGTTCCGGACTTTCTCTTCTTTCAACAAAGACTCCTGTTTCCAGAGCTGGATCTAATTCCTAAGGCCAGGAGAGTGTGTGTCTGCCTCATCTCACCGCCCGGTCTTCGTTGAGGCATTCTTGGAAGAGGGCTGATCCATCACCAGGTGATTTGCAGGTTAAGGGGCAAGGTCACTGTCCCGTTAGTAGTTCTCTGGGGAAGGGCAGCTGCCACTCTAAAGCCACAACTGAGTGTTATTCTGATGACTTTTCTCCAGTGGAATAGACTGTGGGTGCCTCAGGGCCACTGTGGTTCATCTACTGCTACAAGAGTTAACAGTGGATGTTTTTTCATACAGACTAACCCAAAGTGGGAGCTTTGTCTCCTCCTGCAAGGGCCATGGGCTGTGGCTCTGCAGAGCTGTTGGCACCCATACGTCATTTTAATCCTCATTAAGAGGGTAAAGCCCGCATGCTGGTCATGCCTGGACACAGGATGTTTCCGTTGGCAGACAGTAAGGAAAACCTGGATGTGATAAGAAAACTTGAAACGCTGCTCAAAAGCTGGAGATTCACTTGTGGATCTATAATACTGTCACAGCATTGTCACACTGTACCAACGTGTTAGTTGTTGGGAAGACTCTGGAAATATATAAGAAATGAAGCTGGGAGGCCCAAGGTTTATTGAAACCTAATCCTCCACAAGGGGCAATGCAGGGAACTTACCACTTGGGAGATGCGTGGAGGGACCTGACTGAATAGTGGACACAGGCCACTACCCCTTCCAACCCTAACACTAGCCCTAAGCTAAACCTAATTCTAACAGTAACACTAATGCTAACCTTGACCATGGCCCTAAACCTACACCTAGCCCTAACCCTAGCCCTAACCCTAATCCTAACCCTAACCCTAACGCTAAACTCGACCTTAACCCTAAACTTCCCCCAAACCCTAACCCCAACCCTAACCTAATTCTAAACTTAACACTCACACTAGCCCTAACCCGAGCCCTAGCTGCCCACCCATGATGACCCCTGAATTTCCACATGCGCCCTGTGACTCAGCCGAAGGATCTCCCTCGCAGGCAGAGGAGCAGACACGCCGCCTCCGAGAGCCTCACTGACCCTCCTGCCCTCCCCTCCTGTCCCGAGGGAAGAGGCTGAGCCTCCTGGAGCCCAGACGCAACCCCCTACTGGTTCTGCTTTCCTGCCCCCCCGCCCCCACTGACCCTGGGAAATGTTCCCCACCCCCCGCCCCAGCAGGGAAACCCACGTGTGTGCATTGTGAGTGTATGCGTGCATGTGTGAAAGTGTGCACGTGTGTGTGCATGCATGTGGGTGGGCTCACAAGCCATAGCCTGGAGGTCCCAGGAGAAACAGCCGCTGGGGGCCGTGGGCAGCAGCGCTGGAGTCTGGAGCCTGCAGCGTGGATGGTGAAGCCAAACAGTACCAGCTCCTCTCTTCCTAGACACAGACACACCCCCAAGCGGCAGTTTCTCTCCCACACTCGGTTCTATCAAGGAGTGGAGTGGGGGGGGGAAGCCTGTAGACGCTGCTAATAAGATCAAGACGTGGCGTCGAGATGGAGCCTGGGGGGCCCTGCCGGAGGCTACAAGGATTTGTCTCTCGCCTCTGAGGGCTTATGGGCACTGAAGCACACAGACCTGCAGCTGAGCTGATGGAAATGCCCTCTGGCCACCCGCCCCCAGTTCCCAGCAACCCATGGGCAGCCGCTCTGCTCAAACTGGTCAGAAAATATTTTCACAGGCCTCTCATTTAAAGATACTTTGTGTTTATCGCTGATCTAATGCATTATGTATTGATTTTGTCACTCTACTCCCCATGATAAACCATATTTCAAGTAACCCCTAAACAGTGACAATTATGTCAGGATTTTATAACGCTCTATAATGCCAAATCTTGGAGCTGTGGGGAGCCTTGCTCTTTCAAGCGACGTTTCCTTCCCAGCCTTCCGAGAGCCCTCAGCAAGCAGCTCCGCGAGGGCGGGAGCCAGCAGGAACCCAGCGCAGCTTCCCCGGGCTCCGGCGGAAGCAACGCAGGCATCCCCTCGTCCTTGTTTTGTCCAACAGCATCACAAGCCCTTCCCCAGGGGAAAGCTGACTTATCATTGAACGGAAAAAGAACGGGTGCTCAGCAAACAACAAGCAGCAAACCATTCTCGAAAACGGTAGCGCTTTTGGGAGCACAGCATTCAGAACTCACGCGGTGGCGTAAGAGGCCTCAGAAGCTGCTCCCTCCTGGTTCGGCCCTCTGACATTTAGTAGGGGTGGGGGGGATTGGTCCTGCTTGTTTTGTCTTTTAAAGAAGCAATTACTGTATTTGACTATAAAACAGTTGCCTACAATTTCATCATCAGCTTTGTGTAATACTGCTCTTCAGAACATTTGCAACATTTTCAACTTCAAGTAAAAAAAATCTCCATGAAAGTAGCCACCCCCCCGAGTCACAGGAGGAGACCCTTTTGGCACTGTGTGTTTCCCACGGGGACACCGAGAAAAGACGCCTCTTACTTGAGCTGGGAGGTGCTGCTCGGGCTTCTTCCGACGGGGAAACCGCGTGATGGCCAGACAGACACACCTTCCCTTCTGCCGTGTTCTGTCCTTTTCTACAACCAGGAGTCCGTGCTTTACATTCTGAGAAAGCGCAGTGTGTGGCTAGGAAAGATCTAGCACAGTGCCTGGTATGGGGCCTGGCTCCCAAGGGCACGGAGCACTGGGAGAACAGCCGGCTCCTCAGGCCTGAGAGCCGCACGGACTGAGAAGGAATCTGTTTCCACTTGTCCCCTGGCAAAATGTGTGCAGGTTCCAGAGCAGTGGCCGGCAACTTTACTGCAGGTGTCAGTGGTGGCATCTCTGAAGAGAGAAGCTCTGCTCAGAAGTGGGTGTGCGGGCTGAGTGTGAATATGCTTGTGAGTGCGGGTGAGTATGTGTGTGAGTGTACATGTGTAAGCTTGTGTGTACGTGTGTGTGAGTGTGTGTGAGTGTGTGCGTGCACGTGTGTGTGTAAGTTCTGAGTGTGTTTACACATGGGCACGTGAGTGCCATACGAGGGACCTGGATGGCACGCGGGCGCTGCCTCTTGGAGCCGCTGTGGCGCTCCTGCGCAGTCTCCGCTCCGGCAGGGCAGGCACTAGGCTGCAGGGGCTCCAGACACACAGACAGGCAGACAGACGTCCCAGCCTGCGAGTGTGCATCAGCACTCGTCCCTGCAGGTCGTGGCTCCCCACAGGCCTGGCCCCCCAAGCGCTTGTACACAGCACACCACGGCCAGAGGAGACGCGGCACGGAGGCGAGCGGGTCGTCAGGTGCCCGAGGTGCGTGGCCTGGGCTTTGCCCGCAGGACACTCTCCACCGGTGGCACCTGCCACTGTCCCCGCCGCGGGCCAGAGTGTTTCGCTCACACTTTTGCTTGGTGCTCGGATGAGGTGCCGCGGTGCCCAGGCGCTGGCTGGCACCGGGGAGAGGGGTGAAGGCTCGCACTGGCTGGCGGACCTGGGCCGCCAGCGTCGTCGCAGCACCTGCGAGTGTTTAGAAGGGGCGGGCGACACTCTCCCTTACCCCGTCTTTTTCAACTCGCTGTTCACACCTGCCTCAGCTCCTGAGAGGCTTTGCTGCTCAGCCACCAGGTGCTGATTCTGGCTCGCAGAGGGGGCGCATCGGGACTGCTCTGCGGAACCCATTGCCTTGCTTGGGCTTCCCAGGGCCATGAGAGGCAGCGCTTTGAGGGAAGAGGGCTACGAGGACGGGTAAGGACGTGCACAATCCAGCTGAACAGCAATTCTCACGGGCTGCGCGTAGAAGGTCCGAACACCGAAGCCTTAAAAGAAAGCTGGTTTTAAAAGAAGAGTGAATACTTAAGGTATTATACATTGACCAGTAACGGGACATCCCTACCGAATTTTTTCCTTTATGTGCATCATTGCTATAATATCGATAAGAGACAGAGCTTCCAAAATCTATTTCTTTAACTTAGAATTAGAAAACATGATAGATATTTGCTTCCAGCTTGGTGGACTAATTATTGAATTTTATCATTCTTTGTGTTTCGATTCTTTGATGTGATTAAGCAGGCATAAAAGCTAAAATTAAAAAGAAGAACAAGAAAAGCCCATCCCAGACACTGCACAGCTTCCGTGACAGTGTGTCAGCCTCTGAAGGGTCCGCATGTCTTGTTACACAGGGGTTACTCACAGGTGTGCCCAGCTTACGGCGCACACCCTCGATGTGAGCCCCTCTTCCTAGCTCATGGAAATACACAGGCAGGCAAAACTTAGCTGGGAGAAGAAGGACTAGTAACTGCCTGTCACCAGAACATGAAGCCGC
Source organism: Cabassous unicinctus (assembly GCA_029593785.1). Lineage (NCBI taxonomy): Eukaryota > Metazoa > Chordata > Mammalia > Cingulata > Chlamyphoridae > Cabassous > Cabassous unicinctus. The sequence goes on along the minus strand of JAQZBX010012092.1, from coordinate 35,798 downwards.
TCATCCTTTCAGGAGCTCATGCGGCCAGCCCATTGCGTCCTCTGCATGGAAAAACAATGCAGTCATTTGCAGAGACTCAACGACAGGATTCGCGGGCTCACCTACTAGCATTGCCTGGCAGGAAGGTGTGGCCTGCAAGCAGAGAATGAGTCTGCATTCGGAATTGTTTTGCTGCCGTTTTGCCCCATCAGAATTAGAGATGAACACCGGTGTTTGGATCTGGCTCTGCGTGCCCAGCACAGACTCCTGCCCCCGTCTGCTCTGAACCTCTGGGGCTGGGGAAGGGGAAGGGACGGATGAGGCGGAGCTTTAGTGCCCCTTGCTGGCCGCCTCGGAGAAAGTCCCAGTGAAATGATGCCAGAGCCCAGGCTGCCGTGGCGTGCGGCACGCTCTGCTCAGGGGTGGAAAGCCGGGCTGAGCTCTCTACACACCTACAGCTCATTTCAGGAGTTGTGACAAGGACGAGATGGGGCATTGTGCAATGCACACCTCCTCTTAGAGAGGAGGTTCAGCCTGAAGGTAAACTGCATGTTAAGGCTTAGCCTGACCTCAAGTAAATCCAGGTAAATACTTTCCTATGAATGCACCTTTATGAAGTAACAAACTCTTCCCAGGCCCAAAGTGTAATTTTTCTCAATAATGCCTCCAAAAATGTGCCTGGCTTCTCAAACCACAGGGAAGAATAGACATCAAAGATCCCTAATGGAATTCCCAATTCAAATTAACTTCCAAAATTGACACAGAAACTTCCTTCTACAGAGGGAGAGAGCAAGCATGCCTACAGTCACGCATGAGATAATGGACAGCGTCATACAGCCTAGAACAAGGGGGCTCTGGCTCTGGCTCCGGTTCTCTTGGCCGTCTTTTAGGATGTGATGCACTTTAAAAACAACAGCCTGAACCCCCAAGCTGTCCTCCAGGGCCAGTTAGCTCTGAGGATTCCCCAGTAAGCCACGGGGACAGGCCTGGAACAAGATCCCCTCCCACAGAGGGCCCGTCAGGACTTTGGGGTCACAAGACCCCACTCTCAGGGTAACTGAGCAGTGCTGAGGGCTACGGGGCCCAGACACCTCCAGAGGCCTGGAGGGCTTCAGGGACCTGAGGAGCCAAACCGTCCTGAAAAAGAACAGAAGACGGACTCACACTCCTGATCCAAAACCCTTACAAAGCTAGGAAAATCAAGATGGTGCTGAGAACAAACATACGATCGGTTGACTCGAGTCCAGAAATAAACCCACAGATTTTTGTCAATTGATTTTCAGCAACAGTGCCAAGACAATTAATGGGGGAAAAGATAGTCTTTCAATAAATGGTGTGGATTTGCACATACTAAAGAACAGCATTGGACCCCTTCCTCATGCCATACACAAAAATTAACTCAAAATGGATCAAAGACCTAAACGAAAGAGATAAACCTAAAAAGCTCTTAGGAGAAAATATAGGGGTAAATCTTCATGACCTTGGATTAGGCAATGGTTTCTTAGGTATGACACCAAAAGCACACACAACAAAAGAAAATATAGATAAATTGGACATCATAAAAATTGAAAACTTTTGTGCCTCAAAGGACACCGTCAAGAAAGTAAAATGACAACCCAAAGAAGGGGAGAAATGTTTTGCAAATCATAGGTCTGATAAGGGTTTGTATCTGTAATACATGGGAGACAATTAGGACTCAATGATAAAAAGACAAATAACCCAACTTAAAAATGGCAAAGGATAATTCTTGGATTTGTTATCTGTCGTTCCTGTTATTTTGACATCTTTGCTATTGCTGTGAATAAATTCCTAGCTTGTTTTAAGTTTTTAAAGAATGGCAAATGTTTCCCGCTCTCTGGATTGGCGCTAGGACCGTTGCTTCAACAAAGCTTTTTTTCTTTTTGTTCAGTCCTTTCAACAGATCAAAGATGTGTTCAGACATTCCAGGTAACAGGCATGTATGTAAAGTTAACAAAAATAGGCATTTTAGGAACTCAACTCTTTAGCTAATATATCTGGCTTGTCATGTGACGAATCTGTCCTTGGGTTTGAGATGTACGTCTTTCATTTCGTATATTTCACTGGCTATGCCATGAGCAGAATTAAAGTCGCCACGTAATGCTGGGCTGGTGGGCCATCGATGTCGACCTGTCCTCGCTGCAGTCTTATAAACCAGGGTCCCAGCCACTAACATTGTGACTTTGCTTTGAGACCCCTCCTCTCCTGGGTCCTGAGGTGCTATGAAGCCAACTGACAAAGATGCATCACGTCTTAGGCTGATGCCACTACCTGATTCGCTTATTTGCAATTTGAGCTAAAGACCAATAAACTTCCTTAAAAAAAAAAAAAAAGGCAAAGGATATAAATTGACATTTTTCCAAAGTAGTTATACAAATGGCCTGTAAGCACATGAAAAGATGCCCAACATCATTCACCATTAAGGAGATGCAAGTCAAAACCACAAGGAGGTACCACTTCACACCCAGAGGATGCCTAGAATAAAAAAGATAGATAATTACAAGTGTTGGTGAAAATGTAGAGAAATTGCAACCCTCTTGCACTGCTGGTGGGAATGTAAAATGGTGCAGCCACATTCATAAACAGCTTGGCTGTTCCTTAAAAATTAAACCCAAAGTCACCATAGGACCCAGCAGTCCCACTCCTCAGTGTGTGCCCAAGAGAACAGAAAAGAGAAACTTGTACGAGAACCTTCGTGGCAGCATTATTCACAACAGCCAAAGAGTGGACACTCCCCTACTATCCCTGAGCTGGTGAATGGATAAGCAGAACGTGGCATGTCCATAAAATAGAAAAGGTAGCAAAAAAGGAGTGAAGCTCTGAGCCCGGCTGCAGCGCGAGAACCCGGGAACAGCCGCAGGCACGAGAGACCACACCTCCAGTGATTCTAACCACATGAAATTAGAAGAGGGAGCTCTACAGAGACAGAGTCTGGGCGCGTGGTTGCCAAGGGCTGGGGAAGGGGGTGTCGAAGGGGGTGGCTGAGAGGCGCAGGGTTTCTTTTTGGGGTGATGAAAATGTTCCAAAGCCAAGTTACAGAATTGCACGCTTTAGGGAATGTTAGGGAATGAATTGTGTCGTGTGAAGCTGCTACAAAACTAAAGCCTCAGGGACGGGAGAAGTCATCGGCGTGTCTTCCACCCGACACGTGGCTCTCGGGGCCGGGTCTTGGGACCCCAGCATGCCCAGAGAGCCCCCTCCTGAGCCTGGACGCCCAGCAGAGGGAAGCCCACCTGGGCGCACAGTTGGGGCTGCTGGCCGCAAGTGGGGTCCTCGGCCCGTGCAAGGCCAGCGGCTGGGACTGGGGGTGTCGCGGCAACTGCTCACAGCCCCCGCATCCTTGAAACTAAGGTTTTGAATTAGACTGTCGGGCGCTCGCGAGCTGGAAGCCCTCCGCTCTCCTCCGAGAGCTCCGTGCCTGCCAAATGCACTCATTAAGTGCAAACGCTGTCTTGTCGTGTCAGTTTGCTTATTGATCTGCCCCTGGTGGAGGGGCTGAGCCTTTTATCCATGAGCGTGCAGAAAATGCTCCACAGGCCTGTCTTTGATGAAAAATTAGCACTTGGCTTCCCTCTTCCAACCTGCCAGGATGCATATAGCTTCTTGCTTATGCTAGATTGAGCCTTGATCATAACTTGCAAGCTAAAGAAGCTGAACTTGTCTGAGTGACCACAGAGGTGACATATTACCAACAACAGCTTAACATTGAGCATTTCTGGACCGACCCTGTGCTAAGCAATCTGGTCTCCTTGCCTCATTTAATCGCCACAGTAGACCTGGGAGCAGATATTGTCACTCCCACTTTACAGAGTGACCTTCCGGGGCCAGGGCGCACAGCAGTGGCGCCAGCCGCAAAGCCCAGGACTGGATCCACCGCCCGCTGCGCCTCTGCAGACCGCTGGCCCCGGGATGCGCCCTCGGCAGAGGTGGAGGACGCTTCCTGCGCGGGGGGTCACGAATGCCTCCAGAATCTCGCACACCTTCGCGCACGCAGGCTGCCCTGAGAAGACGCCGTGGGGCTTGCTGGCTGCCGCCCCACTTGGTCTCGGCGCCCCGGCTCCTCGCAGCCCCGCAACACGGGGCCCCGCGCAAAGGCACCAGAAGGGAGCGCGTGGCAGGACGGCTCAGCTGGGGGTGTCGTCAGGGCGCAGACGACCCGCGTATTCCCGTTGCCACGGCGGGTGGACACGGAGTGGCACAGCAGACCCACGTGGGCAGGCCCAGCCCTGGAGCAAGGAGGGCGTGTGCTGTCGTGGCACAGGGTCTCGGGCAACGTGGAAGCTTACGCCAGAGCCAGGCAGTGGGGGGATACACAGCCCCAGCTGCGGGCCGACCACCCCGCTCCCAGTGCCAGCGTCGTCGGGGGCGGCAGACGGCGGGCAGGCCCCCACCGCGTGCTGCTGCCGCTGCCAAACCTCATCAGACGCTGAGGAGGGCCAGCAGGAACAGGGAAGGGGGCCTGGGCATGGAGTGGGGGGTAGGCAGGGAGCTCCCAGGAGCCGCAGCTTCCTCTGTCCTCTCAGGTGCAGCACAGGGGGACGAGCTAAAGGATGACGGGCTTGATAAGTGTCCCGTGGCGCAGATGTGCAGGGCAACACCACCTGTCTCCAGGCTCACATACACACTCACACACATGTGCACATACGCATGCCCTCACACTCACACATGCACATGCCTGCACTCACACGTGTGCATGCCACACACGTGCACACCACATGCACTCTCATGCACGCACATCTACACACCTGTGTGCACATCCCACACCCATGCACTCACATGCACACCACGTGTGCTCACACGTGCATGCACATGCATCCTGGCACCTCTGCTCAGAACTGGAATGGCAGGAGGAAGCCTGCCTGTGGCCAGGTTGGCCACCTCTCCTCTCCGGCCCCTGTGCAAAGCTCACAGCAAGGTAGGCCACTGGCAAAGCAGGTGGCCTGTCAGCCGTCCCCTCCCGCCGAGGCGCCATCCCACCCTGATGGGCCCTCACGCTGAGACTCAGCACCCAGGTGTCCACGAGGCCTGCCCAGCCAGCTCCACGTCCGACAGATCCAGGGGCAGAGCAGAATAGCAGAAAGCTGCACAGACGGGGTTTCAAGTTCAGGGAAAAGGAGAGGCCAGGGAGCAAGAAGCAAGAGCCTCCAGCACGGCGGGAAGCACCGTGGTCTTGGGGCCAGGGGCCCAGAGGGGAGCAACAGGCACAGAAGCTGGAGGGGAGAGTGGAGAAGTCACAAAAGGGGTGGGGCGCCTCCTTGGCAGGCACAGGTGGGCCCCAGGAGCCCCCGTGGGCCGGCAGGTGGGTCCAGGCTGCCGCGCGTCCCGGCTTCCTAAGCCTCGGATTCCCCAGCCTGCTTCCTAAGCCTGGCCCAGGGTAGCGGAAGGCCGCGCTCAGGCCCTCTGGTCTGGAAGGGCATGCACACACGTGCCGGGCGCCTCTGGAAACGCCGTGCACTCGGCCGGAGCCCGGCCAGCCCCGACAGCGGCTCGTCTCTGCTGCGTGGATAATGGGGTCACCTGCATCCCCCTGCGGCCCAGGGCGACCGTGCTGAAGGCGGGGGGCTTACCGGCTCTTATTACAAGCACTCAGAGTGCGCCAGCCGCTCCACACACTTTCCGGTGGCATTTGGGTCGCCGACGCCAACTCCGTTGCCCTCTGCATTGAGCTGGAGTCTAAGGGAACCATCTGGGGTGGCGGGGCTTGGCTCCTGCGCGGGCACATCTGCATGCTGTCTTCTGGCCTCGCCCATACGTGCCCCTTGGGCAGTGGAGATGGAAGAGGGCAAGAGGAGGCTTCCCGGAGGTGATCCAAGCAGTCGGGACAGCCTCACTTTCGGCTCAGCCAGCCTAGCTGCCCCTGTGCATCTGCTTTACTGGGGCTGGGGCAAAGCCAGAAAGCAAGGCTCCTTGTGCTCCTGGGACGGAGGGGCCTGCGCTTCGTGGAGGCTGAGCCCAGGGGCTCGGCGTTTGGTTTTTTTCTATCTCTTATTTGAACAAGAAAAGTGTCGTGCAATGCAGTCCTGTTCTCTGTAAGGGTAAAGCCTGATGTTTCTGTGATTCTGTCCCAAGTTGTGATGTAGAAGTGCTGCCGATGCGGAGCTGTGAAGGCTTATTCCCGCCGCTGGCGGCTCTAAGAATGTAGGCAGCTGACTTCACAGTGTCTGCTCCTCTAAGGCACAGATTGGGAAGAGAAAAGCCACTGTTCTCTGCAATATCTGGTCCTTTGTGAGCACTTACCCATCTCCCCTTCTGTGAAATGGGGAGTCCTCGACCTCTAGGCAGGGCACAGAGCGTCCTACGGGCCCATTAGCTGCTGCTGCTGCTGCTTTCACTGCTGAGACTGCGAGGAAGGGGCCGGTGTGGCCGCGGCCGCCCGTGCAGCCTCCGCAGATGCTTCTGCGCAGAGCGGGAGCTCCGAGCTGTTTGCTCATCCGTAAGGAATAGCCCGTGCTGCCAACCGCCAAAGGCTGTTTGGGTTCAGGCGAGATGCTTGCACCAGGCGCTTTGCAGCTCCTGATGGGAACGGCAGCTGCTGCTTCCGCACAGTCCCTTCACGTGGCTGCGTGTCAGCTCGTCCGCTGCACGTTGGAACCACCTGGGGGTCCCTGAAAGCCCAGATGCGCCAGCCACGCACCAGGCCCGCAGTGCCCAGAACACTTAGATCAGAACCTCTGGTGCGGCCCAGGCCCAGTTACTCCTTTTTCTTTCTTTCTTTCTTTTTTCATTTGAGAAGCTAGTACCACGCGTACTATACAGGATTCCCGTACAGCACCTCACAGTGCCGTGGCACATTCGTTACAAGTAGTGGAAGAACGTCATGGCGCTGCTGCTATCCAGAGGCCACAGCTTGTGTTTGGTGGGTTTTTCCCACAAACCGTCCTGGTGTCAGCACTGTGAGTCAGTGAGCGTTTGCTACGGCTCACGAGAGAACACTCTCACCTTTGCACTGTGGCCACGTCCATCTTCCACCACATGGCTCACTGAGGTGTGCGGTCCCCTGCCTTGCACAGTTCATCCAAGTGTACACGCACTGGCGCTCAGTGTCATCACAGAGTTGCTCTGTAACCCGCTCTGTCCATTTCAGAATGTTTTCATTACCCCAAAAGGAAAAATATCCCACCCTCTTGTGTCCCCTGTTACTGACCCTTAGCAATGATAAAAAATGTTACAGTATTGCCCTTGACTATAGTCCATACATTACGTTAGTTATATTTTACCATGGATCTCCATATTCTTAACACGTTGTGATAGAGAGGCATTCTTGTGTTAGTCCTAACCACAACCATCATCCACCAGACTTCACTGTGTTATACGGTCTCTAGATTACCCTTCAGCTGTCTTTCAATTGACATTGACCTCCCCAAACCAACCCTTTCAGCCACAATCACATTTATAAATGAGCAGTGCTGACTATCCTCACTGTAATGTGTTACCATCAACTCTCTTTCCCCACATTTACAACCCCCTTACTAAGCATTCTGCATGCGTTCAGCATCAGCTCCCCTTCTCAACCCCCTTCTGTCTCCTAGCAACCTATACTCTATAATTTACCTCCATAAGTTTACTCTTCATATCCAGTTCATATTAGAGAGACCATACACTATTTGTCCTTCTGTGTCTGGCTTATTTCACTCCACATAATGTCCTCAAGGGTCATCCATGTTGTCATGTGCATCCCAATTTCATTTCTTCTTACAGCTGATAGCATTCCTTGTATGTATAGACCACATTTTATTTATCCACTCACCAGTTGATGGACATTTGCGTTGTTTCCATCTTTTAGCAATTGTGAATAATGCCACTATGAACATCCGTGTGTAAATGTCTGTCTGTGTCACAGTTTTCAGTTCTTCTGGATATATGCCTAGTAGCAGGATTGCCAGATCATATGTCAGTTCTATATTTAACTTCCTGAGGAACTGCCAAATTGTCCTCCACAGAGGCGGCACCATTTTACATTCCCACCAACGGTGAGGGAGAGCTCCCACTTCTCCACATCCTCTCCAGAACTAGTAGTTTTCCGCCTTTTAAGTAATGGCCATGCTGAATGGTGTGAAATAACATCTCATCGTAGTTTTGATCTGTATTTCCCTAATAGCTAGCGATGTTGAGACTCTTTTCATGTGCTTTTTGGCCATTTGTATTTCCTCTTTAGAAAAATGCCTGTTCAGGGGGGCGGATGTGGCTCAAATGGTTGGGCGTCCGTCTGCCATATGGAGGGACCTGGGTTCGATCCCCGGGACCTCCCGGTAAAATAAAAATATATATATAGAAGGCGCATGGGCTGCCAGGCTCTGCGTGCCGGTGAGCCGCCAGGCCCCGGGAGCCATGCAGCAAGATGATGACATAACAGGAGAGAGACAAGATGAGATGCTCCAAAAGCTCCGAAAACCAGGAGCCAAGGTGGCGCAGATGGCAGAACACCTCTCTCCTACATCAGAGGTCTTCAGGATCCAAGCCTGGTGAAGACTGGAGGAGGAGGATGAGAAGAAATGAAACAGACACAGAGAATTGCCCAGCGAATGGACACACAAAAAAACAGCAAATGGGGAAGGGGGGGTTTATAATGGATCAAGTAAATAAATAAATCTTAAAAAAAAAAAAAAAAATGCCTGTTCAAGTATTTTTCCCATTTTTAATTGGTTGCTTGTCTTTTTATCAGTGAGTTGAATGATCTATTTATACAGCATGGAAATCAAACCCTTATCAGATATGTGGTTTCCG
>JAQZBX010012092.1:0-26977 GCA_029593785.1 Cabassous unicinctus | reverse complement strand
AGCTCCGTCAATATTGAGAGACACAGAGATTAAGTTTATTTCTAAGCTTTTTAAAGAAGAAAGATGATGGAGATTGATTTTAAGAAATATATAGGTTTGGAATGTGCATTTCCAACCTGAAATGCCAAATAAGGCACCTGGGGAAAACGGTGCAGGAGCCAGTCTGAATTTTATCTCTGGAAACGCTGCACTGTCCCTCCATCTCCAGCGTCTGCTGTTTGACAGAGGGCGTAACAGGGAACGGCACTGCAGCCTGCCTCGCCGTGGCACCACGCACTGCTCTTAAGAACAAGGGGTGAGTGCGAGGGCTCAGGGCCGACTGCAGGGGGGCCACACCCTGGCTCTGGGGCCTTCAGGACCCCGATACTCTGAGCAGGTGCAGGATTCAGGCTTTCCTGGAGTGTGATACCCCCATCTCTGCTTCTAGGAGCTTTTTGTTTTGTTTTGGTGCTGTTTGTTAAGTTATTTGGGGCATTGGACTTGTGTTTTGGGGGTGGCAGACAGGTGTTGGGGATGTTAAAAAACTAAAATGCTGCTTCTCGCCCCAGGGTCGACCGTCGCTGGGCTGGGTCCTGATGGGGAGCAGCAAGGCTTGAGAGGGGCTGGGGGCACCACCCGCGGCTCTTGTGGAGAAGGTGGGAAGGAAGCCCGAGTCAGAGGCTCTTTGTGCCTGGCCTTCTCAGGTCGTCGGGGCTCTCAGAGGGTCGTACCTAGGGTCCCGGCCCCGCCCGACCCGCACTGAGCTCCTGCTTTAGGGCCTTGACCTCAGTGCTCCCAAGAGTGCGCTCCAGAGCAAACGCTAGCCCCGCGAGGCGGAATCGCTCCTGTCGGCGGCACGGCTGGAAGGGGACCCCGGTGCCGGCTGGGGTCAGGAACGGCTCCCCACTCAAAGCCGCACACATACCCCCAGGCAGCCTCTGCCCGTATCCTCCAAATGTCTGCTGCGCACTTGCAATATCTGGCTTTCCTTACCCAGTTTCACACAAAAAGTGAATTAAACGGGTCCTAGTATGTTTTCTAAGTGCATAATTGATGTCCACGAGCAGGATCAGAATTCCAGAGAAGATTTTTGCCAATTGCTTTAAGAGGAGCCTGTCAAACCAAAGAAAACCCAGGTGTCCAATTAGTAGATGGTGGTAAACACCTCCTCCAAAGAGGGGGAAAGGCCTGCTAGTTCAAGTTACTGGCGGTTGTGGCCGGTCGCCATCAGCCAGATCACTAACATCTCAGGTGGGATGGCAGCCTGCTTCGACTTTGTTCTCCACTTCTTAGACGAGACCGTGGCCTGGGCGGGAGCCGGGCAGGACCCCCAAGGACAGGGAGACCCGCAACGGCCCCTGGCGTGCCGCTGCGTGCACAGTCCCGTGGCGCGTCCCCAAGCTCCCGGAGGCGTCACCCATCCCTCCCCGTGAAGACAGAAGAAACGCGTTACCTGGGCGTCGCACAGCGTGCAGTCACGGCACCCACTTTAAGGGAGAACTGTTTCCTGAATGTGCTTTTTAATATTCTGACCAGCCGTTTGTGGGCTTTGTAGGAAGTGCTGCCCACATTAACTTTTAATGTTTTAGAGGTCTATGTAAAATTTTCATTCTATTTTATTAAAAGGAAAATTCTAGTTTTACTTTACCTACAGATTTCTTTGAAATCAAAATGCTGCTTTGATCTCTTCTCAGGGTTCCTGGATTGGGCTAAACTTCGGGGCACCCCAGCCTGGGGCTTCTGGGGTCTTGGCCCCGCAGTCCCGTTACAGGTCTCGGACAGAGCGCTGAGGTCCAGAGAGCCGGCCGCCCGGACACGGGCGGGAGCATTAAACCTACGCCTTAGGCAGACTTCTGGATGTTTCTCGGTTGGAATAATCCTCCCCTTCCTTTTCTCGAGCCAAGAAAACTGTGAACAGGAACAGTTCAATTTCAGTTTACAGAAAACCCCAGTCAATGAACCAAACTCAGGGGTGAGACGGTGGGTGTAGGGTGACCACTTGCCCCCAAAACGTCTGAATCCCGCTCGAGCGTCGGGTGCTGTGTCGGGGCAGCTCCAGCCTCTCCACTTGTCTTCCTGAAGGCAATTTGTTGTTGAGTCGATAATCCCTGAATTGGAAGCAGATTCGCATGAGAACTCACGTCCGAGCTGCTCTCCCTTCCTTGACTTGGGGGGAAGCTGGAGCAAGGGCCCCAGCCCGACGGACACACGAGCTGCCCCCTCCGCGGGCCGCCCCGGCTGCAGGGTATGCAGGCTGCGCGCTCAGACGGCGCGGGCAGCTTTGTTGGCGTCTCTCGGCATTTGGGCAGGAAGGTTCAAGGGTGCTACTGCGGGAAACGGGCTTCAGTACCGTCAGCTTCTCGGGTTTTCAGTGCTGGAAATGAATTGATCGAAATTCCAAGGCTGCTCACAGCTTCTGCTTAGGGACCCCTCTGCCTTTGTGACTTGTCAAATATGAAAGATGTTCTTATGTAATTATGTAGATATTTACATGAAAATGTCCTCAAGGCTCTGAAAAGGTTTTGAAAGCCAAGAAAAGTTTTGACTGTTAAAAAACAGAGCTTTTCCACCCTCTGCTTATCTATGAAATTATTTAAAAATATTCCCACACTGCTAAGACTGAGGAATGTAAACACGTATTTCATATCACAAGCCTCAGGGGCTGGGGCCGCTGGCTTAAGTACTTGGCATCTAAGATTCCACCGAAGGAGTTTTTTCTCAGTTCCCTGAATATCTTGATTTTTGTCTTCTCTGTTGAAACAGTGTATTATACAATGTGAAGTTCTTTTCCTTTTTAAAAAGGAAATTAAATTATCTTACATGATGAAAGAGGTGAAGCGCATTTGAGGCTGGGGGCCAGGCAGTTTGTCCGGGGCCAGAAGACCCCAGCCTGGGCCTGGGCTTTGGAAAGTGGAGGCCCCTGGGGCTGGGGAAAGAGCCAGCCCGGCCTGGGAATGTGAACGCCTGCTGAATGAAAACAGAATTATTAAAGGGAACCCTGGGAAAAGATGCCAGTTTAACCTGTGGCGCTGCGGAGATTCTGCCAAGGAGTGGCGCAGTGGTGAGAGGCGCAGCGCACAGTCAGACCAGCAGAGCACGGGCCGCGCTGCTCGGCTGTGGCGCTGATAAAGGGGAGCATCTGACCCATAGGGGTTAGAGGGGCGGCCGCTCCCTGCAGGCCCGGGAGGCCAAGGGAGGCCGGAGAGGAAGTGCAGAGGGCTCGCCAGAAACGTCCCGAGAGAACCAAGGCCACTCCTTCTACGCGGGCTTCCCTGGCTCCAGAAACAACCGCTGAGAGTGGCCCAGTTGGCAGGTAGCAGTTTCAGTCCAAATGCCAAAATGCTCTTCCCTCTTGACTGGTAGCCGGCAGTTCTTGAAAGAGGAAAGGCTTTTCAGATGCAAAAATTGCCTGCGCAGCGTGTCATGAGACCATGCCCTCTAATCCAAGCAAGACAGAGCCCTTTTTCTTTTTCCAGAAAAAGAGGCACATTTGGGTTTTTGTGCTGGAGGACGCAGAAAGCTGCACTGATCAACGCGGCCAGGAGGGGGCGCGGCCTTCTCAGACGCGGGGTGTCCGCCGAGGCCGGCCTGGCCGCCTTGCATTCCGCAGACACAGTTCCGGTCCCGCCCAGCTTCCCCTGGGGAGGACGGCTGTGTGTGTGTCTTAATTAGCCAACCCAGTTAATCGGCCTCATCGATTCTCAGCCTCAGAGGTTTGGGAAGAAAAGAAAAGGCAGTGTGGCAGGGTCTCCGAGGATGAAACTAGAAGTACACATTTAACTGCTATTACCTTAAGCAAATCCACCCCTCAAACGCCCCTGGCTCTATTTCAGCAGCAAAACAAGGAGGCCTTCCCCTGGGGCCTCTCCTCTTCCCGCCTCACCCCTCCTCTTCCTCACAGCCCCTCTGTGAGCACCAGTTCACAGCCTCCCTGCCTCACGAAGGCAACTGCATCCAGAGTGTAGAGGAGTCTGTTACATGTTCCTGGAAATTCTATTGGTACTTGATGGCGTTGGAGAGTAAGCCTCCTGGCGGACTGTAACGCTTATGAAGGTGTTTGGTGTCCTTGGAGGTTTCTGGCCTGGCAGGCTCCTTTCCTGAGCTGGACCCCAAATCCCTTCCAGGGCACCCTCTCCTGCCGGTCCCCAGCAGCCCCGAGGCTGCAGGTGCTTTCCCACTTGTGGTCTCTTCTGCCTAGAGGTCTTCCTCCCTTCTTGGTCAGCAACAGTGTCAACCCAGCTAGAAAACCTCTGTGATCCCTCCGTATACTCCCTCTACACACCCTTGGCCACAGACACTCCAGGAAAATTCTGCACCCACCTTCAGGTGGTGTCTCTGCTGAATGTCTACAGTTGCAAGGACCAGGAAAAGTTAGGACCCCGCCTCCACCCCTGCATTTCCATCACACCTTATGAGTTCCTCTATGTGTTAGCATTTAGCACATTATATTGCAAAATTTTATTTACATGTTGCTCTCTTCACTAGACTAAGAACACAGGGATTCAGGGATTTCCCCCCAGAACTCACTAACAATGTCTGGAACATAGTAAACATTTAAAAGAAGGATGGATGGGTGGGTTGGTGGGGGATTGGATGGATGGATGGATGGATAGATGGATGTGGATGGATGGAGTGCTGGAGAAAAAATTGATTTATTTAGAGGAGGACGAAAAGCTATATAGAAACTTCTGTGGAATTCTGAATGAGACTTTTGGACACTTTCAAGAATATAAGATGGATGGAATTTGTCCTTTATTCTTTTGCTTCCTCTATTCTTTGGGAGGGACTATGAGCAGTGGAAAGAGCATAAGGCATGGAGTAAGGACACAGCGGACGCGCGCTTTCTAGCTGTGCAGGCTTAAGTAGGCTTTTTACCTCCGTCTCCACTCTTCTTCACCTGAAGAAGGCATGATACCTGCCTTCAAGGAGTTGTGAGGATTACGTGATGATCCACCTAAAGGCCTCACGCGTCACCCACTGGTGGTGGAAGACGGGTGTTGTATGATGTGGCTCTGACCCTGCAATGGAAGGCGTGCGCTTTGAGAACAGGAGAACCGGGGCCCCTGCTGCTGCTTCCCATATCTCCTGGGTGATTGAAAATGAGAGAAAGGAGGAAGAGGGTTCAGGGGACTTGTGAGTGAGTGGGAGAAAGAGTCTGCACAAAGTAGAGTCAAGCAGACAGGAGGAGAGAGCGGTATGCCCAAGAGAAAAGGAGGGGACGCGGACGAGAAAGCGCCTTGTGCGGGAATTGTCTTCTGGGAGCACAGGAGCATCTGTCCACGTGTACCACGAGCGAGTGCACACCTGCGAGTTCATACCAAGTACTTCCCATAAATAACAGGAAGCAACGAAGGCGTTAGAGCACCGCGCAGCCTTTGCCTCGTGCAGGCTCTGCTCCAAGCTCTGTGCCCGAGCTCACTCTTCAATCCTCAGGGCAGAGGCCAGGAGGGGGGGCCAAGATGAAGGGAGAGAGCACACCTGGGTACGGGACGTGAGCCCAGGCAGCCCAGCTGAGCCCGCGTACCTAATCACGCGGCAGCTACGGGACGGCACCCTGGGGCCCCGCACCTGCTGTGGCTCTCAGGCACCCTCAGAGGCCAGGACAGCAGCGCTCCGTGGGGTAGGGGGACATCTGGCCCTTCTGTCCAGACCAGCTGGCTGCCCGTGTGAGGGTCCAGGAATGTCAGGCTCAGGGGCTGCTCAGGACCCCTGGGGGAGGACCGGTCAGGGCCAGAGGCCATCAGTGCACACAGCGCTGCGTCGGGACCTCCTCCCTGTTCCAGATAATGTCCAGGGAATCCTAAGAAAACCCCTTCGGAAAGCTCGTAGTTCTGCAAATAGCAGATGAAGCCCATCACACTTTCTTTTTTCAGGAATTACCTATGTTTGCCCCTTTTTTAAGCAACAAGACGCACAGCCTTTGAGTGCTCCGTCCGTCTCTCCTCGACTGTCTTCATGTCTGAAAATAACTCCATCATCTCCACGCCTGACCCTGAGCTCCCACCCCTGCCTCCCATAGCTTGGAACAATTTGATTCGATTTTATCATATTCAGAAATAGGGGCCTGTTTGAATAGTTAACATATTAGCAAATTTAGGGGCGTCCAGCTGGTAGGAATAATGCCTGCCCCCTTTGCCATGTTTCCGAGTCACTAGAAGCGTTTCCACGCGGGGTGAGTGTTTGGGGGTGACTAATTCCCAGGCCTCTCCCCACCCTCATGCCCCTCAAATGGGTCGGGGTGTGGCCTGGGGGAGGCTGGTCAGCTTGTTTGAAGGGCCTGCCCCAAACCTGCCCCAGGGGCTGCCTGAACCCCTGCCTCCCACCAGGAGGGTCTGGTTTGGCCCAAGAATCATCCCTAGCAGAGCAGCGGCGCCTCGTCCACGCCGACGCCGAGCTCAGGCGCTACCAGTGGGCCGCAAGCCTTTGCCCCACTTTTTTCTCATCACAGCCTGCCTGGGGAATGTCTCCCCTAAAACCAGTTCATGAAAAGTCAATTCCCTTTAGAGCATTTTTACACCTGTACAGGTGCCCTGGAAATAAATATTAATTAAATTTTAATTAAATTTAAATTCTGAATAAAAGGCTTCATATAAACTGACTAAAAAGAGCTTAACTATCCAAAAGTAGGTCAAATAGATAAAGGCACTTTCCAGTACACAAAACAATGCTACCATTTTTTAAATCCTGCAAATCCAATAAATGCCTATTAGAAGTATGAAATTAAGTTAGATGTACCCACAGAGAGACCTGTTTTGCTTCATCTTTAAATTGCCCCAAAATGCAAGAAAATGTTGGCAAGTGTCTCAGGCAGGGTCTGCCTTTCAGGCAAAGCGCCCGCTGGGCAGACAGGCCCCAGCTGGCTTTCCGCCACCTCCCCTAGCGGGCCGCCGTGGGGATGGTGGGGTCTGCTGGCAGCCGAGGCCCAGGGGCTCCGCGGGCGATTCTGAGCGGTGCTGGACCAGCTCACCAGGGATCAAATCTCGGATTGCAGGGGACACGTCCTGAAAACCTCCCCGTGCTCAGAAAGTCTGTGGAACAGCGTGTTTACGCGGCCCGAGAGCCCGCCCAAGGGAGCTCTGGGCAGGCAAGGCCCACACCCCAGCGCTGAGAACTCCGAGGGGGGCAGCAAAGGCCGAGGTGCCCTCTGACCCCTGACCTCTTGCGGCTGGGTTTCCGGGGGCGTTTCTGGCTGTGGTGCCTGCAGGTTGCATGAGGGGTGAAGGAGGCAAGGCCCCTGGGTGTTCAGTAGCGGTGGCCCCCACTACCCTCATGAGGAGGTGGAGACATCAGAGAAGAAGGCCTCGGGTGCGGGGCAGAGTTGGGGGCGTCACTTCCTGCGACATCCTGCCGAGGGCTTCTGGTGAGTTCTGAGGTCAAGTGTTAACCTGGAGGTTGCTGCAAATGCCCAGGTTACACGCGGCAGACCAGACACAGGAGCTTCCTCCACTCCCTCCCAAGCCCCAGTAAAGTGAAAATGAGGAAAAAAGAAGCCAGCAGTGCTGGGGCAGCAGCAGGGATGGCAGAAGGTGCAGCCCAACAGCCCAGGGCCTGAGGGGCTCCAGAAAGGGGTCAGGGGCTCCAGAGCAGGGCAGGGGCCGGGAGAGCAGCCAGGAGTCCAGCCCGTCCCTCCCCATCTCAGCAGAACCCGAGTCCGGGCTGTGCTGACTAGCGTTCCCAGGCTCCTCCTACTGCTCAGCTCCCGGAACGCCGGTGGCCAGGGGCTTGGCAGAGGAGGGGGCATCCCTCTATGCACTGGAAAAGACCCTGCAAATCCTGGCCTCGGGGTCGCTGCAAGCGCCTAAGCCATCTGCCCGCCGGGAGGGCAGTGAGGCCCGATCCACAGCCTGCTCTCAGGTAGATCAGAGGACATAGGGCCGTCAGACGGTGGAGGCTGGAGCAGCCAAGGGTGCGTCGTTCAGGAGGGAAGAATGCGTCAAAGGGGGCGGGCGTCCCCGGGAGCCAGAGAAGCAGAGCGGACACGGTGCACATGGTCTGTAGGCAGCTTGGGACGTCCGTCAGAGCAAGGTACAGCACAGGAGAGAAATGCCAGAAATAGAGGATCATCGGAAAGGTCCAATATCCACATAATAAGGGTTCTAGGAAGAGAAAGCAGAAAAAACACAACGGAGGAAATCAGTGAAATAATAAACAAAAGCTTCCCAGAAGTGAAGCAGGAGCTTCCTGGCCAGAGTGCCCCGCCCTGCGCGGGCAGGAGAGTGGAGCGGGAATGGGCCCGCCCTGCGGGCTCAGGCTCGAGTAAGCCCGACACCCCACTGCAGCCTCTGGGGCGCGAGTTCCTGACCTCGGCCACGCTCCAGGAAGGGCCTCCCAGGCCGGACGCACCCCGCCCTGCCATGGGACGGGGAAAGCCAGCCAATTAGAAAGGACAACACCAAAGAAGGGGTGCGAGCAGTGCGTGCTCGAAAGCCTGGGCGTCAGCCTGACCGCGGCTCCGAGGGGAGGGGTCCCCCCTAGAGACCCCAGAGCTGCACGGCCACAGCTGGGCAGGGAAGAGATGCAGAGAAGGGAAGGGCCACAGAGCCTCAGACAACACGGCTGCCCGACCGCCCCCTGGCCCTGGGCACCACCCAAATCCCCCTCCCAGCCCTCAGGGACAACCCTGAGCCCCCTCCTGGCCTTGGAGAGCATTCTGACCCCACCCCAGCTCTTGGGGACCACCCTGACGCCCCCTGCCCTTGGGGACTGCCCCGAGACACCCCTCCTGCCCTGGGGACTGCCCCGAGACCCGCCCCTGCCTTAGGGACCGCCCCAAGAACTCCCCTGCCCTGGGTACCTCCCCGAGACCCCCTGCCCCTCCAGGTACCTCCAGCAGGTCCTGGCTCTGTGTTGGTTTCTGCCTCTGAGGGCATGAACCAGTGCAGTCACTGAATAGGGAGGTTGGTGAGGGGGAGCTGGGGTGGAGGGAGGTTAAATCTCCACTTTTTATTTTAGGAAGTTAATCGAGGAAAAGAAATCAAGACATGACAGGATAAGCACATTAGAAGTCAGAAACGAGGAAGAACGTGGCAGGAGAAACTAGGAGTTCGGAATGGTGGTGCCAGAGAGAGGGGTCGAGCCCGTGTGCTCTGAAACTTGCTGCTGTGCCTGTCAAGCCTCGTCCTGCAGGGTCTTGCCTGCAGCTCAAGCCTGGCTCCCTCCACAAGATCATAGCTCCCCTCTGCGGAGGCTCCCTCTGGTCCCACCCCACGGCTTATTGCCCAGGAAGCAGGGAAGCACCCCGTATTCCAGAGACTCCTGGGGATGCGCAGGGCAAAGCGGTCCCCCTTTCAGTCCGAGGTCCCACTCCGGAAGTGGATTCTGTGCCCACAGTGAAGCAAGGAAGGATGAATTCCTCCTATTCTGAGACGCAAGCCTTCCTGCCGGATGGCTGCCTGGACTGCGGAAAGAGGAGGGGCCGCCAGGAAGAAAGAGACCACTTAGGAGCGGCCTCCTCCCGCCCCACCACCCCTGGCAGCTGCAGCTGCAGCCCCGGGACAACTGTGCAGTGACCCTCAACTCCCACCCCATCCCTGAATCCACAGCACATGCAGGGTGGAATGTGGGCGGGACGCTGTCAGGAGGAGGGGCTGGTGTGTGCACATGTGCAGACGAGGGTGAGTGGGTGTGTGCAGGTGAGCAAATGAGGGTGAGTGGGTGTGTGCAAGTGTGCAGATGAGGGTGAGTGGGTGTGTGCACGTGTGCAGACGAGGGTGAGTGGGTGCGTGCAGGTGAGCAGACGAGAGTGAGTGGGTGGTGCACATGTGCAGACGAGGGTGAGTGGATGTGTGCTGTGTACAGACGAGGGTGAGTGCAGGTGTGTGAATGTCAGTGTGTCGGCATCTGTGAGCCTGTGTGACCATGTCAGTGTGTGAATGGGTGAGTGTTGTATATAAGTGTGAGTGGTTGTGAGTAAATGTCTGCATGTGAGAGATTCGAGTGTGTGAGGGAGTGTATGAACAGGCGGTGTGGTTGTAGGGTACTCAAGTGTGTCTGAGTGTGAATGTGTCCGTGTGTCAGCATACTTGTATGTCCATGTGTAAGCATTGAGCATGTGCGTGAGTGTGTGTGTTATGAATGTGAGTGCACAAGTGTGTTGTGTGCATGTGTGGGTGTGCCCACGTGTCTCTGTGTGTGAGTGTGTGAGCCACGCAGCCAGCAGGATGTCTGGAGAGGGGCCTCACATTTCCAAGGTTCCGACTCTTCCCCAGGAGTGTGAACTGACGTGCCCATGGGTCACACGTGTGTGTGATGTCAAGGCCCTGGGCTTGGGCGCTGTGGTGCAGAGGAGACGGTGCCCCAGGATTCTCCTGGGCCGCAGGAGACGTTGCACGTGTAGGTTTTCCAGGCGTTGGAGCCAGGCAGCATCTCTGCAGCATCTTCCTGGGGCTCCAAAGCAGGTGGCCGGTGGCCGCAGTAACGCTCTCCCCTTTCCTTACTTTCTCCCTCAGAGTGGCCTGGTCCAAGTGTGTGTCAGCCCTGCACGTCTGGGGTTACTTCCTGTTGTCTAACCAGCTGAGCGCAGGTGGATCAAGGTGTTCCGATGCCTGGCAGGTGTGGAAACCTGCGACGCACTTCGTTCCACACTCGGCTCAGGCTCCCTCTGGGGGTGTTTGGAGATACTGTGTCTTGGGTCCAGTCTCCAAGCAGACGTTCACTTGGCTGCCTGCTCGGGGCGTGTGCAGCGTGTCGTCAGCGTGCGGGGGTGTGCAGCGCGGCGTCGGGGGTTTGTAACTTAGCTGATGAGCGCTCAGCACGCCCGACTGGGGGGCTGTCTGCACCCATGCCCGCTCGCCTCCAGACCCCCGTCCAACCCTCTCAACCTCCCCGCTTCATGCTGGCACGAGGTCCACCTTTAGTCCCCTCTGGGAACAGAAGGGCTTGAGTTTTGTGAGAAAATGCTTGAATCTGTATGCAAAGCAAGTTCCTCACCAGAGAACTTTCGTTTCGCCGGCCAGATCTTGGGCCTCCAACTGCCCTAACCGGCAGCCGCTGCGCGTCAGCTGGAGCCGCAGCTTTGCGAGAACAAACGCCGACCTCAGCCCCGGCTCAGCTGCCAGGGTTCTCCTGCCGTAGCTCGTGGCTCCGTCCCCGGGGCCCTTGTCTGAGAGCGTTCCGGTCACCGCGGGGCAGCCTGGGCTCCGCAGGACGGCCCTCAAGGGCTCGCCGACGGCCATAGGGGTCATTGTTTAAAATTCAGTAGAACCAAAATGTGAAAATAAGCCGAGGGAAGGCGTTGGACCCCTGGCACAGGAAGTTCTCCCCAGCCCCGGAAATCTTGCCGGGTCGTTTCCTACGCCCAGCGTCCTCCCTGCTCCCCGGCCCGACTTCAAGAAAGAGGGCTCAGTTCTACCGTTTCTGAGTCTCTGCACCCTCCCTGCAGCAACCCACCTGCATGCTGGGGCAGACAGACACACGGAGGCACGGCCGCACGCAGACAGACACACGGAGGCACGGCCGCACACAGACAGACACACGGAGAGGCAGAGACTCGGCCGCACGCAGACAGACACACGGAGAGGCAGAGACACGGCCGCACGCAGAGAGACACACAGAGAATTGGCCGCACACAGACAGACAGACGGAGACACACACAAACGCACTGATAATAAAACCTAGAAGGCTCAACCTGGAGGCACCCAGGCTAAGCAAAACCAAAAACCTAAGCTAGTTTCTATTTCCTATACGTGCTCGGCTTGCACAGAAAGTTTAAGTTCGGCTGCGCGGTTATGGCAGCTCACTTGCTCCTGAGCAGCCACCTGCTCCCCACTTTCCAGGCCCCTTATGTAAAATGGAAAGTCAGGTCAGTCAGGCAGAGCCTTCCTCACGTGCCTCCGTGAGCTTCCCTCCCCACCCCCTCGGGGGAGCCCCATCTCCTTGCCCGGTGGGATGCTGCCCCATTATGAACTGCTCAGTTACGCTGTGAGACCCTCGATTGCACAGAAACTTTTTCTTTAATCAACACACACAGAGATGCAGAGACAGACAGGCACACAGACAGGCACCACCTCAAGCTGCCCTCCGGTCAGAAAAAAGTCCTGGTAGCAATTAGGTTGAGATTTCCAGCCTGTCCACTGCGGGCACCAGGGTCTCTGCTCCCCCATGTGGACATGACCTGAACTCCAGACCACTTACTTCAAGGCCTGGTTACCAGATGAACCCAGCCAGAGAGACCCACCATCCCCCTGAGGTTCCTTGGGAAGCAGCTGGGCCATGCGGCGTGCAACCAGGGCATGCGACCATGCGGCATGCAATCAGGGCATGCAACCATGGGGTGTGCAACTAGGGCATGTGACTAGGGTGTGCAACCAGGGCATGCAACCATGGGGCATGCGACCAGGGGGGTATGCAACCAGGGGGTGTGCAACCAGGGCATGCGACCAGGGGCATGCAACCAGGGCATGCGACCAGGGGGTGTGCAACCAGGGCATGTGACTAGGGCATGCAACCAGGGCATGCAAACACTGGGCGTGCAACTGTGAGGCATGCAACCACAGGGCATGCTCTGCTCTTCCCTTCTTTCCTGCACAGACACCAGGGTCAGGGGCAGTCCAGAGCAAGCGCTGGGGTCGGCCCCCAGCTCAGGCCCTCGACACACTCTGTGGTCCAAGAAGAGCTTTTGCTTTGAGTCCAGCCCCCCACCCACACGCCTCTTTTCTCATAAGCCTAGAGCCTCTTGCCCCATGTTTGCTGCTGTATCCCTTTCCTGTGGACTTTGGGGTAAAAAGCAGTGATGCTCTGTGGTTCTCCAGGCCTCCTGGTGGATTTGTCTGGAGGGAGCTCACCACAGAATAAGCCTAAAGAGATGGGTTTTAGGCAAAGCCTCTGAGGCATAGACGGTTGCACTGGTAAGGCTGCTCGGCGTGGAGAACATCTGAGAAAACCTAGACGCAAGAGCGGCACGTAGCCTGTGTTGGGGTGGGATGGAAGGCTGCTTTCTCTAATGCGCAAGCAGAGAGGGGCTTGAGCTCCATCCTGCCAGCTGCACTTGCGATATAGCAACCAGGACTTCTTCCTCTGAGCAAAGTCCACGTTTTATGGAAATGTTCAGTACTGATCTGTGACTACAGCTCGCATCGTTTGAGTCCCAGGAGCACAGTGCGAATTTTCCTTCTTTCTCCCAGTTAAGAACTGGGAATTAAGGAAAAGTCATTGCATTGATGCCCTATGTTTCAGGAAAGGGATGAAAAGGCAGCTTGTCCACAGCCTGTCTTATTCTGTACATCGCCTGCTCCCAATTCCATGCATTTCCTGGTGTTCCACGCGCGGCAGAAATAACTGCCGCTGCCACCGATAGGCCAGGTGCTCAGCCCAGCCGAACCGCAGTCGGAGAGTGCACACGTCACAGAAATGGGTGACTGTTGTACGTGGGGGCCTCCGGGGAAGTCTTCGGAATTTTCTCGATTGTGTCGTCTGTGCCGGGCAGCCAGGCCCAGGGTCGGCTGGCCCTGGACATGCCACTGAGATGGTGTCATGTGTCCCCTAAACTGTGGAGACCCTCGGGTTTCTGCAGCTTCAGTGCCGTGAAGGGACATCATAGCATGGACCATTTCCCTCTCTGTTCTGGAATAAAGCTCAAGAAAGCTTAAGCCCTATTGGACAAAATGCAGATTACATCAGAAAAGGAAAAACAAATGTTTAACTTTGTAAAGATATCGCAAGCCTCTTGATTTGGCTGAAAGCCAACAAATGTGTCCTGTGGCGTGTTTTGTCTTGAATTCTCACTTGAATTATGACCTAACTGGGCAAAGACTGTCCAGGCCATGAGAATCCCCAACCAAGAGCAAAGCATGTATGGAAAACTTGATTTTTCTCTCCGTGACCTGGAATCGCTAGAAAAACGTGCTGTGTAATGGAATTTCCACTAAGGCAAGCCTGTGGTCTTTGGGCTGATGTTGGCGAATTTGAGAAGTCAGAAAAGTATAGTTTCTGTCTATCGTCTTCTCTTTTTCTTCCCTCTTTCCTCTTTGAATGGCATCCTCTTTCCCTGCTTCTTTTTAATCCACCCCACCCCCAATACAGGGCACGATACAATATTTTAATTTCTACTTTGGCTGCAACTCACTGCTGCTCACACTGCCTTTCCCCCATTTATAGAAAAAAAAAGAGCTGTCTGTGGCTAAAGACATCAACCCACAGCCTGCAGCTGAGGGAGAGGTTCTGAGGGAGGAACTCAGTTTAGAGACCGCACACCCCCCAGCTGGGCCAGGCCCGGGAGCCTCTCCCTGCAGCAGGCTTTCATCTTTCTCCTTAGCCTCGCTCCGCACCCCCCACCCCTGAGAGCCTCGGAGCCTTCAGTCCCAAGATGCTCATGGGGAGAGGAGCCCCAGACCACACTGCAGGGTCCTTCAGTGTGAATTTGGGGGAAGCACAGGGGCTGGGAGGGGCAGAGGGCCTGGCTCGGGATGGGGGACAGAGGCCTGGGGAGGGAGGGGTGCGAGCCCACACCTGCCATTGCATGTGATGACGCCGGCAGTGACTTGGAATCAGGGGGCGTGACATGCCCACACTGACACCCATTGGAGACCCTAGAAGAGTCAGCACCGGGGAGAAACCCGAGAATAGGGTTTGGCTGTGGAGAGTCCCACCAGTTGCAGTCTCTTAGGAGCGCTGTGCACGTGCGCCTACGCCGTTGGGTCTGTGCCAGGCCCTTTGACTTCGTAGGCTTCGTCTGGTGGCATCTGCAGGCTCAGGTTCGTGGTGCATGCACAGTGGTCACCTGCCACGGCTGGACGTCTGTCCTCGAGGAGACTGGGGAGCACAGACTGGTAAATGACATGGTCCCCTACGCAACCTGGGCCATTAGGACGTGGTGGAAACCACGTGGCAGATAGTTTTCCCATGCTTGTTTCAGGTGAAATCAGGCTAAAAAGGATATCAAGAATAGCTTTAAAGAGAAAATGAGGTTTCTGTCAGGAAAGAAAGATTGGCCAGAAAGTCAAATGGGAGACCTGAAACAGGAGTCGTGATTGCTGTACCTTGGAGCGGGAATGAGGGCTAAACGGGCGCTGCAGGCTTGTCGATGGAATCAGCCTTTATTATCTTTGTGCAAATGGGAAACACAGGCTGAGGAAAGACGACCTCTCTCTGGTGAGTGGTGTATCCAGAGGATTGTGGTTGGCTGCCAGCTCTTACACACTACTTTAAGCCATGTGAAATGATCCTTTTTTGGGTCAAAAATGGCCCAGCATTGACAATTTCATGTGGTTCAACCTAGAGCAAGGTATGGGAGTGGCCCCAAGTCTGCCCAGCCTCAGCGCCCCAAGGTGTGAGAGCCGTTCACCCAGCCAGAGAGATGGGCACAGACTCTTCTGGAGTTTTCTGAGTTGGGGAAGGTTTTTGCATTTGAAGTCGTATTTTCTGATCATTCGTTATGAATGCAATAAATAATCTGAATGCTTTGAAGAGCTTAAGGGGAAGAGCACTTTCATCCAGTTAGTTTGTGCATCTCTTTTTCTAGTACCTTGTACTGAAAACCTCTGTGAAGCAGCTGCACACCTAAGCTTTGAACACCTGGCTTTCTCCCCTTCTTTACCACAGCAGTGTGCTCATAAGGGTCTCCTATGCTGAGAACTGACGAGGAACCAGCCACCAGAAGGCACCTGTGCTTTCAGGCTGGTCCAGTGGGGTTCCAATGTAAGCTGTCCCTCGAGGCTGCTGGCACCAGGCTAACCTTTCTCTGCCGGAACATTCCTGGGTGCACAGATTTGAGGCTCAGATTCTGATTGAGGGGTGAAGGTCAGAAATGAAATGGGAAGGACACAGACCCAGGTATTTCAGATATGCCCAGATACACTCAGAAACATAAACTGAGGGGGCGGATGTGGCTCAAATGGTTGGGTGTCCATCTCCCATATGGAGGGACCTGGGTTCTATCTCTGGGACCTCCCGGTAAAAAAAAAAAAAAGAAGCATAAACTGATTGAAATGGCTTATTTGTCCATTATCCTAATTAGTCTCTATCAACCCAAGAATTTAGCCATTTAAGTTATCACAAACTAGCAGTGTGATGGTTCGGCTATTATGTTAACTTGGCCAGGTAATGGTGCCCAGTTCTCTGGTCAAGTAAGCACTGGGCTAAATGTAATACGAAGGCATTTCATGGACTTTAATCACCAGTGAATTGATTGCATAGATGGTTGATTTTATCTTCAATCAACCAAAGAGATTGCCATCAGCAATGAATGACGTCTCATCCAATCAGTTGAAGGCCTTAAAATGGGACATAATCTCAGCATTCAAAGAGAATTCCCATCTCTACTTCAGATAGCCAGCGTCTCCTGGGGAGCTCATCAAGGACTTTCATGGGAGCCCCTGGCTTCTAGCCTGCCCTATGGAATTTGGACTTGTGCATCCCCATGGTCATGTGAGACAATTTTACAAACTCTCATGCTATTTACAAATATCTCCAGTCAGTTCTGTTTCCCTAGAGAACCCCAACTAATACAGCTTAGTACCAGGAGTGGATTTTGAGAAAAAGAATCTTAAACATGGGATTTCTGAATTGGTTCTGGGAGTTTTGCAATTGGCTCTCTACTCTGATTAGATTCAAGGGCACTCATGACTCCCTCCAATAATGCCACTGACAGTCCATGGCATGAGGTGGCAATAGAGATACACAAAATATCACCACTGGATACTATTACTTCCATGCTTTTAGGAGGCAAGGATCTGGGTGAGAGTGTTCTCAACACCTTAACAGAGTTTTGTAGAATCAAAAGGTACAATGATGTTGACTGGCTCCTCCTAGATACTCTGAATACAGTTACAAAAGAAAGGAATGAGCTAAAGTCTTCAAATTTGCAACTTAAGTGCCGCATGAATGATATGAAATTTCTATGTGTGCTCTGAATGAAAATCTTGTTTCGTGCAGCTGCAGACTTGAGATCTCTGAAAACCAGACTCAGAGTCTCAATGTATGAATAGCAGAGTTACAACAGAAACTAAAATTTCAACCTTGCAGGGTGTCTGCTGTTAAAGTGAGGACATTGATTGGAAAAGAGTACAACCCTGAGGACTGGGATGGAGACATATGGTTTGATGATGATATCAGTGGGGACGTTGAAACCCTAAATTCTGCTGAGACTTTGTCAGATAAACCTATAATGGCCTGCCCTGAGGAGCCCACCCAATGTCAAGCTTGCATCACCCAACCTCCAGCCTGCCCCAAGGAATCTCCGACTCCTCCCTGCCCTGAAAAAACCATCAGAAGTGGTGTCTTATCAGGGAGTGAAGACAGCATTGTGTGGTTGAGTTTGCCCCTCAGCTCTTTCCAGGGAGCACCTTGAGAGGGGGGAGGATCCACAGAGAGTAGAAAAGAAAGTGTGGCAGAAGATTCCATAGTTGATCAGAATGGAATTGTACAGCCAAAGATAAACTGCAGAAACACCTGATCAGTGATACCTACCAATTACTCTTATTTTCCATGAACACTTGTTTCCCCTGTAAACTTGGACCTAGTGTGTTTTGTACAACTAAGGACCATTCGTGGTCAGAAAATTAAGTTTGGACTTTTGTTGGCAAAGTGCCTTCTTATTTGTCTGCTTAGCAATTATATTCTGAAGGACTCACAGCATATCCAAATATATCTGAATGCAGCAAAGTAGCACATTATGTTGTTATCCTCCTTTGTTCCCACCTCTAATATTTAGGGCAACTGTTTAGAAAAGCTTTTTAATATTTTGATTAATTTACTGATAATTGATGAACTTCAGACAAAAAATATGTATCACACCCACCCTGGGATGTGCGCACGTGAAGGACGCTCTGGGGGAGGGTTATGTCTATGGTGCTGTGTCCTGTTGCCGTGACCGCGGCCTGTGCAGCGAGTGAGCTGAGCATCACCACCGTGTGTTTTCTTAAACACCTGGCACATGCTCATCAACTGCTTTGAATACTCTTGCAGTTTGATTAGGAATTTTATAAGTGGTACTCCATCAAGGAGCATCACACAGTTAACAAAGCAAAGCAAAATCAGTATTGCCATCCCTCGATGGGTATGTCAATAATCCCTGCCATGCAGGTGCCATATTGAGCAGTGAACGGGACTTTGTCAGTCGATATAAAACATGGACGCAGCCAACAGACTGGGATTTCCCTTTATTGAAGGGCAGGTCCTAGGTATTCTGTACTTCTGAGGACGCGGCCAAGGAAAAACGAAGAGGGTGGGGGAGAGGCCGATCTGACTTACGACTGAGTAGTGGCGTGCTCTTCAAAATCAGATGAAGGCTAGGAAGGCGGAAGTCACAGGCAGGGCTACGGAGTCACTGTGATTCTTGTCCTATCAGTCGCTGCTTTCCCAGAGGGGTGTTGGGGTATGGGGAAGGAAACCCACACTCAGAGAGAAAGGAAAGTTTAGAGCCACGAAAAGCAGATCCCAATATTTAAAAGAATCCTGTTACTTAAAGTTCCTCCAGAAAAAGGACAGCCAGCTTCCTTAACGTTGGTAACAACATCAGGCAAAACAGAAAGTGTCGCCTGTGGAACAGGGAGGACCTAACTGCACGGGAGTGCTGGATGAGGGCTTTTGTGTTGCTTGGGATTAGGAGGGGAGCCAGTTGTCTGCCACTGTCTTTTCAAGCGGCCCCTTGGGCAGCTGCGGGGAGGCCCTCAGCCGTCCGACCCGAGGGTCTCTTCCTTCCTCTCTCTAAGACTGAGGCACTCTCGGCCCTGCGCTCCTGACTGCCCAGGGGCTGAGTCCACCCAGCCTCGCCCTGCGACTTCCTGGGAGGGCACCTTCCCCAGACAGGGTTTTCCACGGGTATCGGCAGCCGAGATGAGCACACGGGTCGCTCGGGGCTTCCAGGCGTTTCCAGAAATGCCTGAAGGGAGCAGTGGGGCCTCCGGGCAAGCACCATGCCTGCTAGGTCGGAGCAGGCCTTAGCCCTCCGCTTGGCCTCTGGGAGGGGGGCTCTGGCCAGAGCAACCTGCACTTTGCATCCATCACAGGGTCTCAGTCAGGCACAGAGGACCCCTGTGCCAACGGCAGCCCAGCGTGATCCAGGGTGACCCAGGGGCTCTTTCAACCTGGTGAGGCTCAGCCGGGTGCCCAGAGTCTCCTGGGGTCAGAGGGCAGGTGGCTCAGGGTGGCTCAGACTAGCTGGCTCTGGACGCGGGTGCACAGCCAGGAACCAGCAGCGGGGAGTCCCCCAGCGGGCTCACGGCTCAGGGACAAACGCTGCCCTGGCTGCTCGCGGGTGGAAGAGGGTCCTGGAGCTTTTTCCCTCCAAACAGAAGCGGTGAGGGAAGACAGTGGGGGCTCAGACACCTGCGTGCCCGGGCCCTGCGCACCTCCTGCTGCCCCTTCCCAGGCGCCAGGCAGACTGGGGGCCTCGTAGCCAGCCAGGCCTGAGGAGGGCGTGGACTTGAGAAATCTCGTTGGTGCCACTGATGGCAGGCTCTGCGTTGTCAGAAGGGCCCACACTCGAGGCCTGCAGCCTGCCCAAGAGGGACCGTGAGCATAGGGTCCTGGGGAGCCACCCCAGGGCCCGCCACGGTCTCAGGCCCTGAAAGAACCGGATACTGTTCCTGGCCTCCAACTGCCCAGTCTGTTATCCCAAGAAGAGGAAAAACGAAGGCTCCATCCCTTATGCAACCGACGAAATGTCCGAATTCTTATACAATCTGTGTCCACTAAGATCCACCAGGGAATGAGAGAAACCCGAGAATGAGGCATGGACATAATTTGGTTGGCAAAATGGTTCCATGGAGAATCCCCCAAATTGCAGCTGGGCCCTTGGCGCGGTCGGGGAGACACAGGGACCCCAGCCACAGCACGTCTGCCCCCACTCCCAGTGGCCCGTCCGGTGAGGATGCTGAAGTGGCACTGGCCTCTCTCACCAGTCCTATGG
The DNA here is from genome assembly GCA_029593785.1 of Cabassous unicinctus. Taxonomy (NCBI): domain Eukaryota; kingdom Metazoa; phylum Chordata; class Mammalia; order Cingulata; family Chlamyphoridae; genus Cabassous; species Cabassous unicinctus. The sequence goes on along the minus strand of JAQZBX010012092.1, from coordinate 7,152 downwards.
CCACAGGTTGCTCTGCAGATGTGCTGCAGCCACGCCAGAAGGCAGGCAGGTGTGCAGACGGGGCCGGCATCTGGAAACTTACACTGCGCAGGCTGGGGCGTGGGCGGCAGGAGGCCAGGGCAGGGCAAACCTCAGGGCCGTGCAAGCCCTGGGGCTCCTGCCGGTTCTGGGGCCTTGGAGAAGGCACCCAGCCTCTCTGGGACTCCGAATAGAGTGGTGGTAACAGGCTGTGGGAAGGCCGCCGAACAATGGGCGAAGCCCTCGCTTGGCGCCCTGCCCGGCGCTTGGCCCAGGGCTGCCGCTGCATCTCTGTGGCTGGATGCACGCAGTTGCCAGTGGCCCGTGTTGTAAACAGAGCCCTGTGAGTGGCGGTTCTGTGACCTCGTCCAATTCCAGAGCCCACGCTTCCCATCGCAGTGCGTCCAGAGGGTGGGGCAAAACGACTGTCTCAAAAATTTGAGTTTCCCTTATATCTTGTGGGTGGAGAAAAGCACCCAGGAAAAGCACTGCTTTTCTTCCTAAGGTGCCTCCATCACAGACTGACATTTGACGTTTCCAAAGACAGCATTAAACACAGCGAGCACAGCCGTTTTGCTGACGTGCATAAAATCTGGTTTGCATTTTTGAAATAGGCAAGGAAAACGTCCATGAATGCCCAGCAGGTCTTTGTTTTCAAGCACACACACCAGGGTCGCCTCTAAGAGCGTTCTGGGTCTGGTCCAGCGTCTTCCTTTCACAGTTGCACAAGCTGAAGCCCAGCACAAGGAGGCCAAGTCGGCAGTCACAGAAGCAGGCGGTCCCAGCGCCCCTGCTGCCTGCGCCCCAGGGGTTACGTGTGGCTTTGGGGAAAAGTTGACCCTATTTTTCATGACCTAGTGGGGTGAGCAGACTCATTACACATGTGAGCCCCTAGAGAGAGGAGCTCTGTGCACCCATGCATACACGTTCAGCTTGCACATGCATGCTTGTGCACACTCACATGTGCTTTGCACACGTGTACGCACACACCACTCTATTTTTGCTTCTCCCCAAATTCTGATACAGTCCTTCAGAGAAGGCGCTGAAGTAAACAAATCAACAGCCAAGGCATTTTTTGGACAGAGCAGGTCCAATAACAGGGTATTCTTTGGATGCGTCGAGTCCAGATTCTGATTTCTATTCTTAAGTCAGGGCGAAATGGAGACAAAAGGCACAGCGGCGTTACTGGCGAGAGCCAGCAGGGAGCCTTCTCCCAGTGCCCAGCCCGCTCAGAGCAAGTGGGCGCAGCGGCAGGGGCCGCGCTGCCCGCCTGCTGCTCCACCCGCATCCTCCCTCCATGGCACCACTCGGCCGCCGGCCCTCCCCAGAAGCCCACAGCTTGCGCCCACGCCCTGTGGCCCCGCAGACACAGCGCTTTTGCGTGGTGCCTCTACGTGTTGGGAAGCCAAACGCTTAGAGTTCTTCCAGAATGTGAAATTTTAAAAGTTCCTTATTATTCCGATACCTCTCGTTACACGTACTGACTCTTTTTGCACGAACCGTTAGTTTATACCTTTTTACTCCTGGGAAGCATTCCCTTGTGTGGATATACGCAATGTTCACCCATTTACCAGTTGGTGGGCATCTGGCGAGTTTCCAGATTTTGACAATTACAATAAAACTGCTGTGAACGTGCGTGTTCAGTCTTTGTGGGACATATGGCCAAGGAGTAGAACTGTCGGGTCATATGGTAGCCTTTTTTTTTAACTTTGAAAAACAACGCCCATTTTTGTCCATAGCGGTTTTGCCACTTGATACCCCACCAGCACGTGGGAGAGTCGCATCTCTCCAGTGAGTGTGTGCTGGTATCTCACTGTGGTTTTAATTTGCCCTTCCCTGATGGGTAAGAGTGGGACTTGTTGGCCATTCATGTCTTCTTTTGCGATCTTTTGCCAGTCTTTAAATTAGGCTGCGTATCTTCTTACTATTTTTTCAGAGTTCTTTACATATTCTTGTATTGACTTTAATTGAGCTTTTTCGTCTTTATTACCATTAAACCTCTTTTTACTTTAAAGGAGAGAATATTTGTTAAAAAGCAAATGTCCGAGGCAACCTGCATATTCTTAAGCATTCTTTACTTTTGGTATTGGTAACAGCCCTTCCACTGAGGCTCACGGTGTCCCAGGCCCACAGACTCCGTGGGGCAGGGGGTGTCCTCAGCCCCATTTTCAGGTGAGAACCGGGGGCTCAGCGGGCTGAAGAACGGACCCAGCGAGGGTGGGCTCCCGAGGGCAGCCGTCCACCCCCTCTGGGCTGGTGCTGGCGGCAAGGACAGAGGAGAGCAACGTGCGAGCAGCGGCGCCACTTTCTCCAGCACAGAGCTCGGCCAGGAGCTTGTACGGAGGTCCTCAAGCTTGCTGCTCTGCTCCACCCGCTGCCTCCTACTAAAGGATTCGGGCAACACGCGCGGGAGGGCGAAGGCCAGGGCCAGAGGTCGGCGGCTGTGGGGTAGTCTCCTTGAGGCTCCCGCGCTCCCACGTGGATGCGGCGAGGGGCCGCGAGCCCGCAGCTGGCTCTCGGGAAGTTATTTTCCTGAGGAAAGTCGATGATAAAGCCGCTTAGACTTGTGGTGTCGTGCTGAGGACAGTCATAGTTTACACACAGGCTGCTTTGATTTGATCACGACAGCACTTTAAAGTAAGAACGACGACACCTTGACGGAGAAAAAAAAATTGAATTTCAGGTAAACAATGATTTTTTTTTTTTTGGTATAGGTATGTCCCGTGTGGTATTTGGAACGTTCTTATAATTACTCATTATTTATCTGAAATTCAGACACAACCAGCAGCCCTCTATTGTACCTGAGACTTATTGAAGTATCAGTGTTGGCAAAATACCACCGTCTTTGGGGAAAATTAGCACATGGCTACAGTTTATGGGTTTTAAGGGAACCAGCATTTGACTAAAAGAAAATATAATGAAATGTTGATTTGAAACTAATTTTACCATAATTTCTTATGTGGCAATTTCCTACTTTGAGTAAGTCTATGTGCTGTTAGAGAACCAAAAGGTAAACATGTTTTCTCTTCAGGTGAAATACCATTAAGTAATTCATGAGTAACAGCACACAGAAAAATGTTCAGGTATTTAACAACATTCCTAACGGTCTGTAAGTGTGTGCTAAAAGAGGGGTTCATCCAAGCAGCACTGGCGGGCGTCAGGGACAAAAGGACCTTGGCTGCCGCGTAGGGCTGATGTTCTGGAGAGAGCTGATGTGAGGACGTGCGGACGCCGAGACAGTCAACTCCAGATCTGCTAAGACTTGTGGGAAGATTTATTTTTCAGCATTTATTGGTGCTGTAAGACTTCAATGTCCCCGTCTAAGTGATGTCATTTTATCATTCTCTGGAGCTTTATACCTGATAGTTATAGAAACTCAAGAAGCCTTTGGGTGAACAGCCAGGTTGAATCAGGGCAGCGGAAGCAAACAGCAATCCAGGATGTTACCTTCAGGTCCAGGGCTCGCCTCCTAAGACAGAGTGAAGGGGCCTGGTGTCCGCCTCTGCCCACCTCCACCTGCGCAGAAGCTGTGAGAGCAGAGCACGGAGTCTGGAGGCAGCACTAACTGCTTTTGGGTAGAAGTGAATTAACTCTCTCCTGTAAGAACACCACCATAACATGCTGTCAGAGTGATTTAGTGAATCCGATCTGGGAAGCTAAGGCCTTAGTACAGCTCCAAGAAATGAATTCATTAATATGCCCTTCTTTAATTAGCACGATCGGGTCACAAGATGATTTTACGCTGACGCTCATTTTGTAGCCTCTACTGTCCTCAGTAAATTCCAGGTCGGCAGGACGTTAGCGCCTTCTTCAACTCTCTAGTATCCTCACAAGTGGTCCAGCTGTTTTAGGTGCCTCAGATAAACTTCAGGGACCTCTGTTCCTTCCCAAAATAAGATATTCTCTTCTTTTTATTTAGAGCAAGCAAACACCACCAGGCCAGAGCGTCAAAAGCCCTGAAGCACTGTAGAGAAGGGTTCCTTGCATCTGTTACTTCAAGGAAGAAAGGAGGCTGGCAAAACCCCTGTTTATTAGTATGGTAGCAGCAGTTCTACTTCTAAAAACAACTAACATTCATGAAATGATCACTATGTGCCAAACACTGTGTTAAGTAATTTTCAAAACATTTCTCATTTAATTCAAAAACTTTATTGTTTTATTCTCCCGAGGCCCCTGAGAAGTTATTACTATTATTATCTGGGTTGACAGAGATGGGCAAGCAGTTTGCCTAAGGCCACACGGCCATGAGGCAGTGGGACCAGATCTAAACCCAGGCGCCTCACTCCAGAAGAGGGGGCGCACGTGCTTTCGTCTGCACATGAGGAGGGGCCTTTGGAATCCTGAAATCCACCCTTCCAGTTTTCTAGGACTTGCCTCAATACCTGTGCCAGACAGTCAGTGTTAGAAAAAGTTACTTCCACATTACTTCTCTTCATGCTCCCTCGTTCCCAAACTCTTAACATGTGCCCCTGCTGGAGAAGTAGCGTCTGCCTCTGGCTCTGCCTGTGCCTCTGCTTCTATCTCTATCTGTCTCTATCTCTGTCTCTGTCTCTGTCTCTGTCTGTCTCTGCCTCTGCCTCTGCCTCTCCCTCCACCTCCACCTATTTCTATACCTATACCTAGATCATCTATCCCTATAATTACACCTATACCTAGATCAGCCATCCCTATAATTACACTTATACCTAGATCATCTATCCCTATAATTACACCTATACCTAGATCATCTATCCCTATAATTACACCTATACCTAGATCAGCCATCCCTATAATTACACTTATACCTAGATCAGCCATCCCTATAATTACACCTATACCTAGATCATCTATCCCTATAATTACACTTATACCTAGATCAGCCATCCCTATAATTACACCTATACCTAGATCAGCCATCCCTATAATTACACTTATACCTAGATCAGCCATCCCTGAAATTACACCTATACCTAGATCATCTATCCCTGTAATCACACTTATACCTAGATCAGCTATACCTCTACCTATACCTATACCATACCTATATCTCTCTATGTCAACACTGACCTCTACATCTATATATAGTAATGAATAATTATAACTATTCTTCTTCTCCTACTTTGATCATGGGTAGGCAAAGATGAGAATGTTTGATCCCAGGAACTCAGTACCTTAAATTTGATTAAAACTTAAGGACATGGTTTCACCCAAATGCAGCAGAATACACACACACATATTCTTCTCAAGCACAAATAGAACAGCTACATCATAAAGCAAACCTCTGTATAAAAGGATTGAAATCATTAAGTATGTTTTCTGACCCCAGTGAAATTAAAGTAGAAATCAGAAGGAAGTTTGGGAAATTCAAAAATATGTGAAATTAAACAACATATATTTCTAAATAACCAGTGGGACAAAGGAAAAAATCACAAGGGAAATTAGAAAATACTTTAAGAATGAAAACATGCCAAAACTTATGGGATGCTGCTAAATCATTTACAGCTATAAATTCCTATATTACTAATGAAGAAAGATCTCAAATCAATAATCTAATGTTCTCCCTCAAGAAGCTAGAAAAATAAGAGCAATCTAAGCCTAAAAAAGCAGAAGAGAGGAAATAAAGGCTAGAGTAGAAATAAATGAGAAAGAGAATATAAATAGAAAAAAATCAATGAAAATTTAAAAGTTGGTTGTTTGAAAAGATCAACAAAATTGACAAATTTTTACCCAGACTGACCACAAAAAGCAGAGAGAAGACTCAAGGTATTAAAATTAGTGAAGGAATACTATGAACAACTGTATCCCTCCCCGTCTCTGAATCAGATAAGTCAAATGAAATGGACAATTTCTTAGAAAGACACAAATTACTGAAACAGACTCAAGAAGAAATAGAAAACCCAAATAGGCCTATCACAAGTAAAAAACTTGAATTTGCAATTTTAAAACTTCCCTCAAAGTAAAGCCCAGGCCCGTTGGTTTCACTGGTGAAGTCTACCAAGCATCCAAAGGAGAAGTAATACCAGAGCTTTACAAATTGTTCCAAAAAATAGAAGAGGGACACTTCCCAACTTATTCTAAATTCATTCTATGAGACCAGTATTACTCTGGTATCAAAATCAGACATAGACATTACCAGAAGAGAAAACTTCAGACCAATATTCCTTCTGAATATAGATACAAAAATCCTCAACAAAATACTAGTCAATCAAATTCAGCAATATGTAAAAAAGGATTATATGCCATGATCAAAAGGAAATTAACTCAGGAATGCAAAGTTGGTTTACCATGCAGAAATCAATTAATGCAATACATCATAGTAATAGAATAAAGGACAAAAACCATATGATCATCTCAATAGATGCAGGAAAGAATTTGACAAAATCCAATACCCTTCCATGATTAAAGAACACTCAACAAATTTGAAATAGAAGGGAACTTCCTCAATCTAATAAAAAGCATCTACCAAAAACATTATATTTAATTGTGAAAGGTCAAATGCTTTTCCCACTAGGTCAGGAACAAGACAAGGATGTCTGCTCTTTCCACATCTATTAAACATTGTACTGGAAGTTCTAACCAGAGAAATTAGGCAAGAAACAGAAATAAAGGATATCGGATAAGGAAGAAGTAAAACTGTCTCTATTTGTAGATGACATGATGTGTATAGAAAATGTTAATGAAGCCACTTCAAAACTACTCAGATAAATGAATTCAACAATCAATATAGGGAAGCGGGTGTGGCTCAGTGGATAGAGCCCCCGTTTACCATATGGGAGGCCCGGGTTCGCGTCCCGAGGCCTCCTTGTGAGGGCACGCCGGCCTGAGTGGTGCGGTGGGCTGATGCAGCAACCTCATGGCAGGAAGTGGGTGTGGCGCAATGGTTAGAGCACCCGTTTACCATATGAGAGGCCCCGGGTTTGCTTCCCGGCGCCTCCTTGTGAGGGCAGGCCGGCTCGCGCGGTGCCGTGGGCTGATGCGGCAAGACCTCACAGCAAGGGGGAGATAAGCAGACACAGAGAAGACACGCAGCGAATGCAGCACAAGCAGCAAGGGGGGGATAAATAAAATAAAAATAAATAAATCTTTAAAAAAAAAAACAAACAAAAAAAAACAATCAATATACAAAATCAATTGTATTTCCCTACAAAAGAAATA
>JAQZBX010012091.1:0-27281 GCA_029593785.1 Cabassous unicinctus | reverse complement strand
CACCTTGTTCATTATTGGACATCTATACCCAGTATGGCAGTGATAAAAGTGGTCCATAATAGATCTAGAAGTCTCTTTGTATACATACTTAGTAAAATGCAATTTAAAAATCAATCTTTCCCACATTGACCAAGGTGTTATGATTTACAAGTTATTTGAAAGTATTGTTATAACCTGGAGGAATAAGTAACCAATAATGTCATTTCTCTTGTAATTAGTGATGCATAGTTTATAAGGTTGCATACTAGTTTGTTTTAAGTTTGTCCTCCTTCAAAGGTCAGCCTACTTCTGCCTCAGACCTTTGAAACTGTTCATCTGCAAGAATGATGTAGTTGCATTCTTCCATTAAAGGGCTGATCTAAAAATTATAATCTTTTTTAGACACTTGTAATTTTATCTTGTAATTTATGATCTACTTCTGATTTAGCCTTTTGGGATAACCCTCTCATACTGCTCCAAGCCCCTTTACCCCTGCACTTGCCTCTAACTGCTTTACCTGTTGACTTTTAATAGCTCACACGTGTCTGCTTTTGACTGACTGACACAGGGGTAAAAAGTTGGCCCCATTTTTTAATGTGGGCCCAACTCTGTGGTTGTATTTATGATTCATGACTTCCCATGGGACCAGACTGAAGCTGGTCTCCAAGAGGGACCACATCTTTGCTTAGATTTCTTCTCCTGCCCTACACTGCTTCCCTCACTCCCGTTCTTCAGAGAGCATACCCCCAATAAATCCCTTTATGAGAATCCCTTTTTTAGCCTTTGCTTCTAGAGAACACAATCTAGGACATTCCAGATAAGTCAGTGTTTAAGGATTAGCCATTCAGATGGACTTCCTTATGGTCAGTAAAAATTGGCCATTTGTGCATTTGACAGTGGTAATAAACAGTGTATACTTTAGACATTTTCCATAGCCCTCTGAGAACCCATATCCTATGAATGCTGTTAAAATATTTCCTTGATAAGAGTATGATGTATCTAAAATGTTTTGTTAATTTTACATTTAAAAAATTGGTGACTCAAGGAACTCTCTCAGTATTTTCTGTATGGCTTAGTTAACTCTTCCATAAAATGGCAATAATTATAAGTAGTTAAATTTCATTCAGTTAGCATGTATTATTCAGTGGTCATTGTTTAAATATTCATTCATCTGATTATTTCAATAACCCTTGTGGATATAATTTATTTCTTCATAGAGATAAACTGAAGATAAGAGATTTCTAAATACTTTTTTCAGTATCACACAACCACTAGTATCACACAACCACTACGACAAACTAGAAACCCAAACCCAAATTTATTGAATTTCTTAGACTAGGTTTTCCCCACTGTTTACAACTCACTATACTTTGTAAGTGTCTTGAGAGGATGATTAATCTAATGTGGGTATTGTAATAGGGATTAGCTGGGGCAAGAAGACAGCTGAGAGAAAGAAATGACTTTCTTCACTGTCCCTTATTTTCCATACTATCTTTTTCTCCTCTCCTGAAAGAATTATTTTTCACTCTATTTGAATAATGTTTTCAATATTTCCTCTAGTAAATCTAATAGTTTTCTGTTGCTGTTATAACAAATTACTACAAAGTTAGAACCCAAAATCAATACAGACTTAGTATCTTACAGCTTTGTTGGTCAGAAGTCCAGCAAAGATTTAACTGGGCTAAAATCAAAGTTTCCACTGGACTACCTTCTTTCTTTGGAGGCTGTTGGAGAGAATCTCTTCCCTTGCATTTTCCAGCTTCTATTGATCACCCACATGCCTTGGCTCATGGTCCCCTTGCTCCATCTTTAAAGCCGGCAAAATCACCTTTCTTCTACCCTTCTGTAACCACATCTCTTTCTCTGATCATAGCCAGGGAAAGGTTTTCTGCTTTTAAGGATGCATATGATTAAGTTGGTGCACCTGGATAATTCAGAATACTCTCCCCGTTAGAAGGCCAGATAGCCTTAATCTTATCTGCAAAGTCCAGTTTGTTATGTAAGGTAAAATATTCATAGGTTCCAGGCATTAGGCCACCTTTGGGGGCTATTATTCTGCCACAGTAGTAAAGATACAATAAGGATTCTCATCAGTATAAATTTTTTTAAGATAAGCAGGGTAGTTAATTTTTAGAAGGACCTTTTTTCTATTGCTATAATTATTTCCTAGTGTGTCCTGTTCTACTCTCAGTTTTCCCTTGTGGTAGATATTGGCAATGATAATTACGACAATCCCAACCTGTTTACAATGGCAGCCCACAGAATGACAAAATTCCTTAAGGAAGCAAATCCTAAGTGAAGGACCAGCAAGGTAATGTGTGATTAGACAATTTCATTCAATAAAATTCAATATGACAAAATCAATGATAGCAACTAAATATACTTAGTATCTGGAATCTCACTGGTATAGGAGCTTAATTTAACCTTTTTACATATAAACCATATTTTTCTCTGATGCTTTCATTCTTTATTTGCTCCGTAAAACCCTTTGACTCTTCTTCCAAGTCTTTCCTCATGGGTGAACTATGTTTTAAAGTCACTAAGGGTTATTTCATTTGCATGACATGTTCCCTCACTATAAATCATTGCCATGAGTTGAAGCCCATGTTACCAAGTTCACTGAGAAAGGTGACTGTGCTGTTCACGCTTATTGAGTTCTACTTGGTCAGACTTCACTGCATTTTGTAGAAGCAAGAATGCAAAATATTTCACAGTTCTACTGTATCCTTCATGTTTGCTTTGTTTTTCTACAGGAGCTTTTTGACTTGAAATACCTTCCTACATTTCTTAATTCACTTAACTCATTTAACTCCTAAAACTTGACACTTTTTATTCATTCAGTTTAATATATTCTCTTCCAATTAATCCTGCCATTTATTACTTCCTGCCAGAGTTTTAGAAAAATTGCTTTTTAACTTGTTTTGTTTCTTTTCCCCATAAAAGTTGTCATACACATCATGCAATTACCACAAAAACAAGGGCTCCATTTTTATATGCTTTTGACAATATATATAGAAATTTTATTCTCTTGAAGTATTACTGTAGTTTGTTTCTTCAACTGTGTCTTTATCCAGCCATTAATTAACCTTTCCTTTATTTGATAATTTACCAAACTTTAAGTTAATCCTGCTAATAATCTTTTGTTTCTTTCCAAATCAAAACTAGCCATTACATACGTTCTTTTTCATTTCTTTACTCTTCTTTTGTAAGTAGTGTTAATTTTTTTGCAAAATGTTATGTATGTTTTGATATTATTTTGGAGGTAATACTTCCCATTGGCAATCTGGAAGTGTTAATATTCATTATTTTCTTTCACTTTCTCCATGACTTTTTTGTTGCAGTATTCTGTGATGTTTCTGCGGTTTGAATCATTATATCAGAAGCAATGTCTTCTAAGCCTATTTTAGAATATTTTATAATTTTGTTTTCCTTTCCACTGTGGCTTTTATTTTTTTTTACACTAATTATCTAAAAGGGCAACCTTGGACAAATCTTTGATATGGTGTATTGAATTGTCAGAAAAGAAGAATATTGTGACCCCAAATGTAAAATCAAAGATATTTTGAAATGGAGGTGTTTGAAGAAATGTAAATGTCCATCTGAGTCATATTGTCAAACTCATTTTAAATGAGAGGCACCCCAGCTAACATTTAATAATGATGATGATAGCTGTGGTAGGCAGCATTCTAAGATGGCCTCCAGGATTTCCTTGAATACGGGTGAGAACTGTGTATATGAGGGGATCTCATTCCCATGATTAAGTTACCTTAGAGCTTATGGCAAAAGTAAAGGGATTTGGTAGATGTAATTAAGGTCCTTAATCAACTAGCTTTAAGTTAATCAAAAGCAAATGATTCTGACTTTACAAGGTGAGCCCTTTTTAAGAGGATTTAGAAGTTATAGATGGAAGAAGTCAGAGAGAGAGAGAAGTAGCAGCAGATGCTCTCCTGTTACCTTGTAGAAACCAAATGCCATGCCATGAAAGGGCCATGTGGGAAGGGTTAGGGAAAGACTGTAGTTGCTGAGGGCCTCAGTCTCCCAACCACAAGGAAATGAAGTCTTCCAACAGCTAGTAGTGTTTGAATAGGAAGCTGAACTCCATGGAGATGGCAGCCCCAGAAAATACCTTGATTCCCACTGGCTATTTCCTGAGCAGAGGACCCAGCTACCTTGTGCCCTGATTAAGATACAAAAAATTGTGAAATAATTGTGTATTTTTTAAGCCCCTAAGTTTGTAGTGATTTGTAGTGACTTGTTACACAGCAGTAGACAACGAATATAATGGCTAACAATTATTCAAATTGTTCTATGTGCCAGACTTTGTGCTATGGATGTTACAGAGATCATTTTAGTTAATATTCACAAAAATCCTAGGAAGTAAGATCTATTATTTTAAAAATTTTACAGACGCAAGAAGTAAGCCTCAGAGAAGTAAAAATACTTGGTGCAGGTCACAGAGCTGACCGATGAAGGAAGTTAGATTTTAATCACTTTGCTAAACTATGTTTTTAAATATGAAACATTCCACAAGATAATGCAATTAAATTTTGTTCTTATTACCACCTGCTCAAAAAGTGTCTTTTCTTGTGGCTATTCACCAAAATGTGACAAATGCTAACGGATAAACATCCTTTGAAATCCATATTTTCCTAGGTAATTTCACAAAAAGATCTTTATATGAATACTTCACCAATTATAAAACAAAGTCTTCTGAAAACAAATCCTTAAAAAAAGTTATTTAATTGCTATTTTACCTAGAAGAAGAACAATCTATTTCCATCTATCAGGTAGTAATGAGAAGTCATTATCTTGCATTCTTCTTTAATTAACATCAATCCTGATTAGTCAGAATAAATTAGGCTCTTTGTCTTTTTCCATAGTTCTGATTCTTCTGGTACAGGAGGCATTCAATTATGTGTTATCACTTATACAAGGTGTCAGTATAATTATATTACCTTATTTCAAATTTCATTTTTAAACATATTTGAATGTCAAAGTGTACGATTTTTATGCTTCCTTTTTTCCTTGAGAAAGAAACAAGTAATATTCTGTAAAATATTTTATATTAGAAACAAAATATACAAAATTTAACAGAATTTTGGATTTTAATAGTTATTTTTCTTCATACTATGCATTGAACATAATAGGAAAATATCAGAGATGATAATTCCTTGTTACTACAAATTGGTGATGTGAGAGATTGGAGGGAGGGCCACAGAATTATTCTGACTAGAATTTGGAATAGAGCCCTAAACATTTAAATTGATAATTTGGATTATCTTTATAGAAACAAATAGTTATCATTTAAAACATTATTTTCCATTCTTTTTTAGGGTTCTGTTTATGCATTGATGTAGCCACTATTTTGTGTCTTTATAATCAAACTGGTTTTCCCCACTAAAAACTGAATGCTGTAAATACTACTTTTTTCGCATGGAGATGGAAGTGAGTATACAGATCCTGAATTAGCTAAGTCAGTCACACTAAAATGGAAATAATTGTTGGCTTCTACCCAGATAAAGTATGATAAGAACATGTAAACATCATGCTCTTGCAACTCTGTCATAGAAGTACTATTTCCTGGGTTAGGGGAGAGCAAGCTGATATATCAGTTTGAACAAAAATCAGAAATTGCCCTGGATCTAACCTTGCTTTAAAGAGAAAACTTTATTCTGTAGTCATATCTGGAAAAGCCTTTTAAGATCAGAGCCCCTAGTGTAGGGGAATTTCCAGACCCATACATGGCACGGATGTCAGGATAAAAGCAAAGGGTGATTTGCTGCCCTGAGCAGTCTTTATAAATTATAGTTTTTAGTGTGCCTGTTTTTTCCTTTTACTTCTTTACTTTCACATTTTCATCAGTTCAGTATCTCCATAGTGACTTATCACTCCAATCCCACCACATTCCTTTTTTTTTAATCATTTTTTTTTAATAAAAAAAAAGGACCAGAAATGATTTTTCTCTAAGAATTTTGGGTTGTGCTCTTTTCTGTGGCATTTATTTGGTATTTTTTAAGGTTAACCGATTATTTTTGAAACATAAATGCAAACAACAAAATAGTCTTTATCTTTCTTGTTCTAGCAATGTTACAGATCATAGATTTTGCAAAGAAGAAACCACACTCTTTACTTGCAACAAAAATGATTTTTATTTGAATTGTTTGCTCTGTTTCCATTATTTGACATTACCATCTGATCAAAAAAATATATATTATTTGGGCATAGCACCATTACTGAAGATAAGGCATGATTGAATATAAAGTTTTTCTGCTCTAAAATTTAATAAAGATGATTTAGAAATAAAATCGAGGATGGGAGAGAAGTATGCTGTGTTGGTTTGAATATGTACCCACCCCAGAAAAACATGCTCTTAAGTCCAATCTATTCCTGTGGGTGTGAACCCATTGTAAGATGAGTCTTACATTGTTTGATGAGGCTAGTTTAGTTAAGGTGTGACCCACCTCATTTAGAATGGGTCTTAATCCTATTACTGGCGTCCTTTACAAACTGAATGAATACAGAGAAAAAAAAGAGAGAAAACCATAGAAGAAAGAATCAGAAAGCAAAGAAATCCAGAGGAGAAGGGAGTGACTTGCAAATGCCGCCATGTGCCTGGCTGTGTGGCAGAGGAGCCTAGTAACACAGGCAGCTGGTCTTCTGGAAGAAAGCATTGCCTTGATGATGCCGTCATTGAAATATTTTCTCAGCGTCAAACTGTAAGCTAATAAATTCCCATTGTTTAAAGCCAAACCATTTCACGGTATCTGCTTTAAGCTTCCTAGGATGCCAAAACAGATGCCTTTGTGGATTTTGCATCCTTTTACTAATTACTTTTTAAGTAAAGAAGAGAAATCAGTATTATTGTAGTAATTTATTCAAATAATTAAAACTGACCACATATTTAAAGATATGTTTTATGATACAGTATCAAACTCCAATTTCTATTTCATCTTTGATAAGCAATTCAATATATTAAACATTTAGAGATTAGAAATTCAGTTCTATTAAACAACTAACATTTGTTGAGAAAAATGCTTTGCACTTTTTAGATGATCCCAGTTCAGCTGGATAAAATAAGTTATATTTGGCACACATATGTAAAGTTTGCAAGATAATTTTGGATCTAATCATATGAGACCCATCAGAAAATTTTAATTATTTACAAATTAGTTTCCTTGATACTAGTTACTGCAAAACTGAGATGTTTCTCTGCCTCACACAGTGTCTGGCATAGAATCAGTAAATATTTGATTTGAAATGGCCTCATTTAAAACCCAAGAGCAGGGATCTTTACTTTTCAATCTTTCTAACTTTACCACCTAATATAAGACCTGAGACATTAATTGATAATAAATTCTAACTAAATGTTTGTTTCTGAATAAATTAGGCTATTTTCTAAATTCTATATTCTGAATTCCATTTTGAATATTGAGGACAATGTGCTATTTTTTCAGCTTTATTTCAAGTCTTCCTAAAACTACAAGATGTATTAAAAAATGTCCATGTGGCAGGAATTAGAAAACACGTGTTAATCTTAGAAGGAGAGATAACTAATGAAAAAATCTTTATGAGCTCATAAATCAGCGCTTTATAAAGTGCTGTCAGGAGACCATCTGTCCTGGAATCACTTGCATTGCTGGTTAAAATGAAGGTACCTCCACCTATTCTGAGACTGCTGATAGGGGTATCTGGGGGTAGGGCTCAAGAACCAACAGATTTTCAAGATCTCCAGGTAACTTTCATGTACACTAAGTGTACTCAAAGTGTAGTTTGCAGATAAGCAGCATCGATAATGCCTGGGAGCTTTTTGCAAATACAAAAACTCAGACTGTGCTTCAGAACTACTAAATCGGAATCTACATTTTAACAAGATTCTCAGGGGATTTACATGCACTTTAGAATTTGGGAAGCACTATGCTGAAGTTTCAGAACTGCCACTACCATCTTAAATTATATTTTGACTCAACTGTCTAAAGATCCATTTGTCAGCTTCTGCTATCAGGACATACTGCTATTCCCTGATATTGGGGGAAAAAGCCCAAAAAAAACAAAATGCTATTTTTCAGCCCTGATTCCTTGAACATATTATGAGATCATGCTATAATTGTATCCCCACTAAGCTGTGGATTCCAAGTTGAAAACACCAGTGGCTTTTCACCTTTCAAATCCAATACCTAATATTTATACAAGAGTAAGTACTTAGCAAATATGTAATGAATAAATGGAAACTACTTTCACATTGGGGGTGACACATATTTCAAAAGAAGAAGAAAATTATGACTATTTTTCATTAGGTTAATGACTGCAACTCTGATTTTTATCTTGCCCTCTGTTGATGCATGAACTGGATATAATGGGAAACTGACTATTATTTTTGAAAACTTTATGAAAAAAATGCTCTAACTGTATCACCAGTGTATTAGTCAGCCAAAGGGGTGCTGATGCAAAGTACCAGAAATCTGTTGGCATTTATGAAGGGTATTGTGTGGGGTAGAAGCTTACAGTCACAAAGCCATAAAGCCTAAGTTACTTCCCTCACCAAATTCTGTTGCTATGTGTTGGAGCAAGATGGCTGCCAGTCTCTGTGAGGGTTCAGCCTTACTTTTCCTCTTAAGGCTCTGTGGTCCCAGCTTCTTCCAATTTCAGCTGTAGGCTGGGATAAATCTGTCTCTCCCTGGACTTGTTTCTCTCTGGGATTAGCTGCTCTGTTCTCTCCACAAAGTCAGCTGTAGACTATCAGGCTTTCTCTCTTCCCAGGGTCTCTGTTGTGTCTATGGAGCTGTCTCTATTTCTCTGTGTTCTTCTCCTGTATATTTTACTTCCCCAGGCTCCAGGATCAAAACTCTAACTCTTTCCTCTGCCATCATTTTCTCTGTGAGTCCCTGTCCACCAAAGGGGGCAGGGACTCAATGTCCTACTAACGTGGCCAAATCAAAACCCTAATCATAATTTAATCAAGTAAAAGTGAAACCTTTGAATTTAATATAATCTAATATGCTCAGAAGAACAGACCTGTTTACAAACACAATCCAATATCTATTTTTGGAATTCATAAACAATACCAAACTGCCACAGCCAGCCATCAACTTTTCCAGGCTCAGACATCACAACTTAGCTCCAACCCATTCCCCAACCTTAACCCACAGAGCTAATCCACCATTACATTTAGCCAGTTCTTACTTTTCTGTGCCTCTCAAATCCCATTTCAATAGCCATGATCCTAATGTCCTAGTGGCCACAAATATGAGGGAAGGCAGAGCCCAGTTTGGTGAATGGGCAAAGGCTAGGAGAAATAGTGGGTCAACAGAGCTTTGATGTCTTGAGGCCTTTATTCTCTTATGTTCAGTCTCAAGGCCACAAGCCAGATAATTGATGTATCAGAAATTTGGATAATTAGGTCAATGTATATTATTTTGCAACTATATTGATCAATTCTTTGTGTTGTGGTTTATATTATCTTAGATATATTTCGCCCCTGATAAATTGTGCCAATACCATGTTTTGGGTGTTCAGAGACTTTCCATAATGTTTAATAAAATGTTTTACACAAAGATATGTGCTGAATTAATAAAGTGAGCCAATCTTTTTTTTCTGGATGGAGAAGTATTCAAGATAAGCCTATGATTGACAAGCCAGGATTAGGTGGTAAATTTTGTATATATAAATATTAGCATTGTATAAAAATGGAAAACATTCAGGCCATGCACAAGTAAACAGAACTAACATTCATTGGGCCTTAACTTTCTGCTTGCATACTGAGAACTTCACATGTGCTGTCCCTTTTGTGGCAGCCCAAGTTGGTGAATTTCTATAGTTATGTTTATACCTCTAGTAAATCCCAAACTAGAATACAAAATTGTTGATTTTTCTGGCTTGTAAAATCATGATTTTAATTAGTAGGCTTTGCTGCCTCCACATTATTTTTAAAATGTCACTTCTAATAGCTCTTGTTAATTTTCATATTATAAACTTTAATGTTATTCTTTGTGAAAAAATATTTTTAAATTTCTTCACCTATTTTAGTGCTTGTCATGTTTTTTTTTATATTTATATGTTGCTTTTCCCTTTATCCATATATAATTAGTATTTAAGATTAGGAAGAGATGCTTTAATAGAAGTACTAAAATATTCTCTGGTAGGGACTCAGAGATTGTTTGAAGATCAATTTAAAACAATATGGAGTTAGGGGATTGGGATCTGTGACAGACTGTGTTTTCCAAAGAAGACCACAGCAATGTCTGTCTTCCTCAATGAGTCCTTAGCATTCACTCCCTCATCAAGAGGTGGAGTTTATTTCTCTACCCCTTTGGGGTTTTTTTTTTTTTTTTAATATATTTTTTCAAAAAGATACATAGATTACATAAAATGTTACATAAAAAAATATAAGGCATTCCTTACACTCCCCACACCTCCCAATTTTCCCCACATTAACAACTTCTTTTATTAATGTGGTACATTCATTGCAATTGATAGACACATTTTGGAACATTGCCCCTAAGCATGGATTATAGTTTACATTGTAGTTTACACTCTCTCCCGCTCAATTCTGTAGGTTATGGCAGGATATATAATGGCCTGTACCTGTCATTGTAATGTCATTCAGGACAATTCTAAATCCTGATAGAGCCTCCATATTACACCTCTTTTTCCCTCTCCCTGCCTTCAGCTGTCTCCACATAAATGATATAATTTCTTCCAAGCTAGAATCACAATAAGTCTATAGTAGGATGCCAGTAAGTCCACTCTAGTCCATATTTTATTTCCCAATCCTGAGGATTCTGGGATGGTGATGTCCACTCCACCTCTAATTGAGAGGGGGTTTTGATCCCATATGGCTGATGGATGGGACTGTCTTGCTTGCAGTTGTAGACTCTCTCAGTTCCTTGGTATGGTGGTTGTCCATCCTCACCTCCTTGTTAGTTGTCCTGGGTGAGTCCAATGAATTGGAGAGTAGGTACTGCAACTCTGCTAAGTCTCAAGGCCCAGCTGGTACACGGACAGCCCAAAGATTAAAGTCTCTTGGACGTACACCTACAAACTCCAGCACCAACTATATGTTCAAATAGAAGGGACAGAAGAGGCATGTGTAGAGAAGTCACAACTGAGTCTAACTCTGTCACACTTGGGAGCACAAACTCCCCTCTCTACCCCTTTGAATCTGAAAAGGCTACATGGCTGCTTTGACCAACAGATTATGCAGAACTGATACTGTGCTAGGAACCAGAACAGCCCTTAACTTGCCTGAAAGATTCTGCTTCTTACCTTTTGGAAAGCCAGCCATAGTATAAGTGCAGCTACCCAAGCCCAAGTCCATGTGTCAAGGCCCTTAGCGGATGCAAGGCTATATGGAGAGACAGAAAGGCCAAGGACCACTAAGATGTTAGACATATGAATAAAGAAGGCACCTTGGAAGCAGATGCTTCAGTGCCAGTTGCCCTGGTTGACATGGATCAGAGATGAACCTCCCATCTGATTACTTCCTGGCTTCCTGACCTGTAAAATTGTGAGCAAACTAAAATAAACAGCTGTTTTAAGCCATTTCATGTTAAAGTAGTTTTTTTTTTTAAAAGATTTATTTATTTTATTTATTTATCCCCCCCTTGCTGCTTGTGCTGCTGTGTCCATTGCTGCGTGTCTTCTCTGTGTCTGCTTATCTCCCCCTTGCTGTGAGGTCTTGCCGCATCAGCCCACGGCGCTGCGCGAGCCGGCCTGCCCTCACAAGGAGGCCTGGGAAGCGAACCCGGGGCCTCTCATGTGGTAAATGGGTGCTTTATCCATTGCGCCACACCCGCTTCCTGCTGTGAGGTTGCTGCATCAGCCCACTGCACCGCTCAGGTCAGCGTGCCCTCACAAGGAGGCCTCGGGACACGAACCCGGGCCTCCCATATGGTAAACGGAGGCTCTATCCACTGAGCCACTCCCACTTCCTAAAGTAGTTTTTAATGTAGCAATTGATTACTGAAACAGTCAACAGAGTGAATCTGCCCTGCCAAAAGACCTTTATTCTCTTGGAACATTTGACTGACCATGAGAACCTATTCTCCCAATGAATTGGCTCCAACTTTACTACCTCTTCTCTGGAGAGATATGAAACTGAAATCAAATCACATTGCTAACGTTTACAAACTATGTGACTAGACAAATTATGTAACCTCCCAAAGTCTCAATTCCTCAGCAATCAAATAGGGTTACAGCAAGAATTTAAATGATTTAATGAGTGAAAAGCATTACTTGCCACCAATTTTAATCATTCTTTTATTATAACATTGAATATAACTATTTTCTTGGTTAGAATGAATAAATTTGAATTCACTCTCTGTTTAAAATTAACTACTGTCATTATTTTCTATGATACTAGAGTATATTGGTGATGATGAAAGCAGTGACTAAATATATATGAAAAAGAGAGTGAGGTCTTTTTGTTTGGTTTACAAAGTCATGTTACTCAATCACTTATTTCTAAATCTATTTCTTCACTACATTTTCATGGACTGTAGAATCAGTAGGTGTTCTACAGTTTTTGAAATGTAGTGTTAACATATGTCTATATTTTTACATATGCACATATTCTGAATTTAGTACTTCTTGCATATTTTTCTAATACATAAAACAAAGTACTTTTGGGGTCTTTGAAGAACTGCTTAATGTTAAAGATAACAATGAGGTTTATAATTGAAGTCACTGTCTCTAAAGTTATTGGGTTCCTTTTATTTCAACTCTTTTTACCATTTGTCTGCCTCAATGAGCTATAATAAAATATGACAGGATTAACTGTTATTGGCAGTCTTGGTTTTGGTGAAACCCAAGACTAGAACTCCATAGAAGTTTCAGGTCAAGATAGACATGTAGAGTAGATATGAACAGGAAATAAGTTTAGTAATTGATTTGAAAATTAGTGGTCTGTCATATTTCCATACTATATGTGGAAGTCTCTTACTTCCATTCTCATGAAATCTTAATTTTTCTCTGGCATCTGCCATCATGTTTCACCACATCATGCTAATTCACTTTTCTATGTAAGTTAAAAACTGCAGGAACTCTAAATAAACCTGGGAAGTGCAATTTGTCACTCTTTTTTAGGAAACACAGAATATATTTGCTTTATTTATATATTGGTTTCATGCAAATTAAATTTATGTGAAATAAAATTGCATCAAATGGTCATGTGCATTTCTTGTATGGTACTAAATTTATTCTAAGGAAACAAAGACAAATGAAATAGAAAACAACCTCTAATCCAACCTTGCCAGGCAATTTTTGTCATCACACTTGTATTTTTCTGAGTTAAAAAGTTATGTTTTCCATCCTAATTATTTATATTGTAAATTCTATTTTTGCACATAGAGTACATATTCTGCTAATTTTCAAAAAGTTTTGTTCTATTCATCAACATGCAATTGAGTAAAGGTATAAAAACAGTGTTAGTCACAGAAGGGACTATAAAGAGGTTTAAGACTTCACTCCTGCACTCATGAAGTTTTGAGGCTAGAGCTTTGATCAACAGATATAGAAAATGTGAAAGTATAAAATATTCACTCTCCCTATACCATAACTTATGCAAATAAGAATGGCATATGCTAAAGGATATATAACATGTTTGTTTTTAGTTGAAGGGGACCCATGTAATTAGCCAAGCAGATATACAAGGTTCAGTTGAGATTTTGTGATTATTGCAAACTGAAACAACTCAGAGTAAGATCAGAGAAAAAAAATACTCAGAAAAGATATGAAGATACCAAGGTGTAGCAAAACTCAGCTTCTCTAGCCTCAAAGATCAGTAAGGCAAGAAAGCAGATTCTTTTAAAGGTGGAAAGTATTTTGGAGTTATCTAATATAAGTCAACTCCTTTATTTTTGAGAAGTTAAGATGAGCCTGTATTTAGGAAGCTCTTGGGAGCATTGGGTACGTAATATATATTGTTTGAATGAATGAAGGCTAGAAAGTTATTTACATTCTTGCACAACATTCAAAAATCCAGAATCAACACTGTGATATTGGTATACCAAGTCACTATTCAGTACCTTGACTATGTTGCTTCTCAGTAATCTATCTTGGACTGCAAATGAGGTCAGAAGGGACTGTTTTAAGTATAGATCATAATAATGACTAAAATTTACGATGATCAAGAAAATTGCTGACTTAATTTCCAGGGACTCTACAAACTTTTCTTTGTGGTTTTGAACTGTCCTCATTTATATTGTTCTGTTTTCCTTCCTGAATTCCTGGGGTTAAAATCTATTAAAAAAAAACAACTATAAAAATGTTATACTAGTATAAGAATGAGAAGCAGACAGGTTTAATATGGGGAAGTGCATTCTGGTTCATCCATAGGTAAATCAGAAATACCCAGGAGCTAACAGGCTTTAGCTCAGGAGAGCACCAAAAGGGCTATCAATCAGACTGCCCCCAAAGATCTAGAAAAAAGTACATGGGGCCACTTTATTTTGTTCAGAATTACAAGGATTGTAAGTGAAAAGGTGAAGCCTCATGAGCCTCTTTGGGTTATATAATTAGGACTAACAGTTTTCTGGCTTGTTGAACAAAATGACATTCATAATAGAATCAAAAATTTCCTGAAGGTCAGATATATTTATTGCTTCCTTCTTGTCTATAAGCCAGAACATTCTGTCACTGTTGTGATACAAGCCAGCAAGAGTCAAATAAATCTTCGATTCTTTTGGCTCACTCTGCCATTAAACACAAGACATTTTAAAGTCATGACAACTACCCAAAGAGGATGTGGAGAAATTGGTTAGTTCAGAAAAGATGGACCACAGTGATTAAATGGATAAAAAATATGATGTATCTGAAAACTCTAAAGAAGCTAGGGTTATAGAATTGAAGGAAGAATAGGCTGAATGGTAACTTAATAACTATCTTCAAATTTCTTTCAAGAGAGCTACTGACTCTGTTTTATCATCTCTACTGAAAGTCCCAAAAAATTATTCTGAGATTTTTCTTGTAACCAGTGCATTTGACTTATTTTATTCCTATATAATAATTCCTATAAACATTTTTTCATTTAAAAAATCTGAACATATATTTGTCATTCTTTCATTTAAAAGAGAAGTGATTGTCAAATAAAGACTTACTCTCTATTGCTTCTCATATCTAAGGGATAGCATTTTTTTTTTCTTGGCATAAACAAGTTTTAACAAGCCCTTGCAATTTGTCAAAGTCAAATACCTATTGATTAAAGTCTTTTGTTACTTGGCTCCAGCATACTGTGAGTCATTATTGCCAAGCCTTATTAATAATGAAAAAAAAGGGGGAAATAAACATGTTTGAAGTTAAACTGCATTTATTGTCAGTTTATAATCAGAAATAACCAGACTTGTCTTGCATATATTTTGATAAGGACTTATTTATAGGGACCCAAACTTGTTTTAAACCAGTCAATGAGCATATACTAAGTGTCAAACATTGTTCAGTGCTACGTGCTGTGGGTGAAAGGTAAGAGAAAGAAGAAAAAAATAAGACATTTTCTCAGAGCCCAAGATACTTCTACTCTAGAGATGCTGAGATTTTAATATTGATTTTTCTCCCATTCCAACTTTGTCTTTTTACTCTCCATCCAATAATGGTGCAGGTAAGTGATTGAGGCATTGAGTATATTCTTTATTGGACAGTGTTAATAGTCAAATTTTAAAATGCAAAAGAGGAAAGTAGACACTACCTACATGTCTCTAATAAAGTGGTAAATTCTGTTGCTGAGATGATTGGAGACAAAGACTGTTACATATAAGCTGCTAAGTGAGGGATACAACTCCAAGTAAGAAGTTTTCAGAAGGTATGACCAATGTAGACTAGCATAAAGAGGAAGACTTCATGCTGAATGTTATTAATTTCTTGAAAGTTAATAATAACCATATGAATAAAGATCTTGTTTTTTCCTTCTTTTCCTTTTCCTTTACTCCCTTCCTTCCTTCCTTTCTTCCTAACTGTTTGCTGTATAACTGTTATGTGTCAGGCAATAGATATTCTGATTTTCAATTTTCAATTTTTTCCATCTATATCTCATGTTATCCTCATAAACTTTTCAGTTAAGCACATCAGGTGTTACATTCACTTTCTGGTAGAAATCTCTAAACTTTGTTTCCAAGTTTTTTACCCTACATACTAATACAGGGCTCAAAACCCATACAAGTCCATCAAGTGTTGCTAGAGACCGCAGTGTCCTGTATGTGTCCTGAACTAGTCTACAACTAGCTGTTTTGCCAGGCTCTAGTAATATTTCCTGTAGATTTACTTCATCTTCCATGGTCACATTCACTGGGTACTATCTCACAAGAAAGCCATTGCTGCCACTTTCACTGATCTCCCTACTAGTGTACTATGCCCTAAAGGAACCCAAACTGAACAGAAATCTCTGGAACAGTTGGGGAGCCTGCTTTTTCTCCCCTTTATATTATAGCTTATACAGATTCCAAAAGTGTCACAAGTTTTTACAAGAAATGACCACATCAATTTTTATTCACAACTTATTTTCCAGATCCAACATATGAGTTCAAAGGGAGCTCAGGCAAGAAAATCTCTAATACTGAGATTCTACTCCCCCTTTACTCTGAACTACTGAGGCTCTGTTATTCAGTGTCACGATTTCTTTAGTCCCTCTTGCAAATAGGTTCTTTGCAGGCTCACTCCTCAGTTGAACTTACATGACTTGTTTTGTTCTGATTCCCAGTGATGATAGATCAAAGTGGAACTCTCAAATAAGAAGTTTCAAAACTAAATGCTTTTAGCTCCAGAACTAAGAATTTTTATTTTTTTAAAAAAATTTAGTTAATAGTTAATTTTTTCAACCTTATTCCTTTGCATTCTAAGGTAGGATAAAGATAGGTACATAGTGGAAATCAGATGGAAACAATGTTAACAAGGGCACAGAGATGTATATGAGCTTATTTTGTGATGGGGAAATATGGGTTACCATGCACTCCAAGATTGCTGCTGAACAGGTAACTATATAGATCCTTGAATGCCAGACACAGAAATTTCCAAATAGTTCAATCTTCTATTAATAGCCTATTAAACTCTTTGTATGCCATGGTTTATTTGTAGCTATCTATAATATGCAGCTTATCATTCCCTCTTATTTCCCATGATTTCAATCACTACATTTTTGTAAACACAAATAGAATTTCTGTATTAAATCAATTTTTCAGTAAGATGAATTCCATTGATTAACATTATTTAAGGCTATAGAAAAACACACCTTAAATTCAGTGTTTTCTAAAAAAAATATTGGTTTACCCAAAATATATTCATATCTTCTAGCAATCATCTGTTGCAATAGGAGCCTCAACATTTTTTTTTAATGAAAAAAAAAATAACAAAAAGAAAATATATTAGAGCTACTTTCAGATCACAATTCAAAATCTTGGCTTAGACTAAGGATTCAGTGGGACTTCGTTAGAATTGTTGCAGAGGATTTGATGGAAAACTCAAAAGAGCTTTTGCTTTCCTTCTGCAGAGGCAGGTCTATGGAGTTTAGAAGGACACCCCCGAGAAGCATTAAGCAACACGTCCTGCTTTCTCACTTTCCTGTCTCACTTGTGTGAGAAGGTAGTTTTCTTTTCCTGAGAGAGGGTAAAAATGAGGCCATTAGCTTTGGTTTTCGCATTCTTCCAGTATCTTGTCAAGGTTAGGTCTCAAGTTAAGCACTTGGACAGATAAAGAAATGTACCCTTTGCAGATAAAATTAACATTGAAAATTGTCATATTAAAAGATAGTATTGTAAAATGACAATTTTCCAAGGTAACCTATTGTATTAGTCAGCCAAAGGGGTGCTAATGTGAAATACCAAAAATAGGTTGGTCTTTATAAAGGGTATTTATTTGGGATAGAAGTCCACAGATACCAGGCCATAAAGCGTTAAGTTTCTTCTCTCACCAAAGCCCATTGCCACGTGTTGGAGCAAGACAGCTGCCGACGTTTTGCCAGGGTTCAGGCTTCTTGGGTTCCTCTCTTCCCAGGGCTGCATTTCTCTCCAGGCTTAGCTCCTGTTTCCTCCGCAAGGTAAGCTGTAGACTATCAGGCAAACGGCTCACTTCTCTTCTCCTGGGGCCTTTTCTCCAGCATCAAAACTGCTTCTCAAAAACTGCTGCCTCTGTCCTTTGCCTTGCCTTTTATATTCAATTCCCCACCCACCAAGGGGTAGGGCTCAATGCCCTACTGATGTGGCCCAGTCAACGCCCTAATCATAACTTAATCATGCCCAGATTAACAGATCAGTTTACAAGCATGATCCAATTATATTTTTGGAATTCATAATTACATCAAATTGCCAAACGGCTACACCTATGATCCACAAATCAAGTTTTATTACTGTTTTTTTTCTATCAAAATCAGGCATGAGGATATTCTCACACCAAATAAAGAATGCCAAGGATCAGAATTCAACTTGCTTTTCACCTTGTCGAGTTAACTGCACTGTGCAAAGTTGTCCTAATGCATTGCTATTCCTATATATGAGATATATGTTTCTGAGGTAATCTAAAACACAGTATCTACATAGATACTGATGTCCATTGGTTTTGCTGGTTTTGTAAATATTGGTAGAATGAACTCTAATATTAGTTTAAAAAAGAAAGAGAAAATAAGGCTAATGCTTACTTTTTTAAGAATAATTTTTTTTTCAACAATTTTCTGATGTACACAAACACTTTCTTTAAATAAAGCAAAATAAGAGGTTATTTGTGGTCTGTGATTTGAAGGGCAGGCATCAAGACAATCTTCCCAAGAACTGCTCCCCAGGCATCAAGGAGGAATCCTGAAATTTTCTCCCTGTGAGGTCTGTTTCCTTTGGGAATTCAGGAGGGCATGCTGAGGAAGTGAAGCAGCAACATTGCTCTTGTAAAGGTGAGGGAAGGTGTTATTTCCTTATATCTTTATATTGCTAGTTATCACAGACCTTATTCTGGACTTCATTGTGAAGCAGTGCATGAGGCACTTTAGTCTGCAAGTCAAGATGCTAACTGCTTCAGGCAGGGAATAAAGATGTGGTAAAAAGGGAATAAAAGATACAATGAAGGGAGATTAAGAGAAACAAATAGCTCCCAAATTATAGGAAAGACAATGATACCATAGACCAAATTTAAGATTATGTACAAAGACATTTAATGGATTAGGTTGAGAAAGCAGAATAAGAGACAACCATGGCATTGCCTCTATTAAACCCAGGAAACCAGGGTGCCACACTGGGCCCCTATGCTTTAGAAGTCCCTGCTCTTGCTTTCCTCTAATTCTCCTCATCTTCTTCGTATAAGGATTTCCTGGGTCTAAAGGGATGTTTCCATCCAGAGCGTGTGGTCCCTTTCCAAGCCATGATCCACAGAACCTAGAATTCATCAGCCCACTCCCAAGGCCTACACAGGCCTCATCCCCAAATCCATTTTCTGGCTATACACATGTGTGCAACCCTAGGTCCAAGAGGGACCTCCATTTATGCTCTTTCCCAAGCTCACTAAATGTAATGAGCAGCATGGCAATGTTCATTCTCAATAGGAAGTGGGTACCTGGAGATTATCAGACAGGGAAGGGGAAGGAAACCTAATCAGCTTTCTGCTTTTGTTCCAGGGCATAGGCAATTTAGGCCTGGATTTGCTCCCATCCCTCAACAAATTCTCATAGAAAATATTAATGATGTGTGTGATGGTTAGGCTAATGTGTCAACTCAGCCAGGTAATTGTGCCAAATTGTTTGGTCAAGCAAGCACTGGGCTAATTGTAATACAAGGACATTTCATGGACTTTAATCATCAGTGAGTTGATTGCATAGATGGCTGATTACATCGACAATTAACTAAGGTGATTGCCATCAGCAGTGAGTGATGTCTTATCCAATCAGTTGAAGGCCTTAAATGGGGAAGTGATTTTAGCGTTCAGAGAGAGAATTTCCGGCTATACTTCAGATAGCCAATGTCTCCTGGGAACTCATCAAGGACCTTCATCAGAGTACCTGGCTTGCAGCCTGCCCTGTGGAATTTGGACTTGTGCATCCCCATGGTTGCATGAAAGAATTTTGTAAAATCTCATACTATTTACAGGTATCTCCTGTCAGTTCTGTTTCCCTAGAGAACCCTGACTAATACAGCTTGGTACTGGGAATGGTTCTTGAGAAATAGAATCTTAAAAATAGGATTTCTGAAGTGGTTCTAGGAGTTTTGCAATTGGTTGTCTACTCTAATTGGACTCAAGGGCACTAATGACTCTCTTTCCAATAATCAAGAAGCCACTGACAATCCATGGCATGAGTTGGCAATGGAGATATGCAAAATGTCACCATTGGATTTGACTACTCCCATGCTTATAAGAGGCAAAGATCTGGGTGAGAGTGTTTCAACATCTTAACAGAGTTTTGTGGAGTCAAAAGGTACAATGATGTTGGCTTGCTGTTCCTAAATACTCTGGATACAATTAAAAAAGAAAGGGATGAGCTAAAGTCTTCAAATTTGCAACTTAAATGCCTCATTAATGATGTGAAAGTTTCTATGTGTTCTCTGAAAAAAAATCTTGTTTCATGCAGCCGCAAACTTGAGATCTCTGAAAATCAAACTCAGAGTCTCATTGTACAAGTAGCAGAGTTACAACAGACACTAAAATCTCAACCTTACAGGATGTCTGCTGCTAAAGTGAGGGCATTGATTGGAATGGAGTGGAATCCTGAGGATTGGGATGGAGGCATATGGTTGATGATGGTATCAGTAGGGACATTGAAACCCTAAATTCTGCTGAGACTTTGCCATATAAACCTGTTATGGTCTGCCCTGTGGAGACCATACAATGTCAAGCTTGTATCAACAGCCTCCAGCCTGCCACAGAGTCTAGACCTCCTCCCAGCCCTGAGACAAGTACCAGCCAAACTCCAGCCTGCACTGCCCAAAACCCACCTTGCCCTGAAGGTTGTCTTCCAACCTTTTCCTGAAGAGATGAATCCTGTCTCACCAGTCAAAAATGCAAAGGAATGCCCTGAGGTCAGTAGCTTGCAAGACATTTCAAATCCTTCTCCTTACCCATCCCCACTTCTCTTTGAGACCTCTTACTTGACTAAAATCACAACAAGCCCCCAAAGGCAAAGTACAGAGTATGATCCACGAGGAAGTACACTATATATACTATACTGCATGAGTTTTCCAATTTATATAGACACAAATCAGGGGAATATGTTTGGGAATGGATATTAAGGGTATAGGATAATGGTAGAAGGAATATAAAGTTGGATCAGACTGAATATATTGATATGGGCCCACTAAGCAGAGATTCTGGATTTAATGCTGTAACTTGAGGGGTTAAAAGGGGCCCTAACAGTTTGTTTGTGTGGCAGGCTGAAACATGGACCAAAAGATGGCCTAGATTGTCTGAGGTTGAGATGCCTGATTTACCCTGGTACACTCTAGAAGAGGGAACTCAAAGGCTTAGAGAGATTGGAATGTTATATTGGATTCACCATTTAAGACCTGCCCACCCACCCCAGGAATATCCAGAGGAAACACCTTTAACCAGGACTGTGAGGAATAAATTTGTAAGACTAACTCCATCTTCCCTGAGTAGTTCTGTGGTTGCTATTCCCTGTAGTCCAGATATTACTGTGGGAACTGCTGTCATGGAACTAGAATCCTTAAACATTATGGGGATGATTGACTCTCGGGCTGGTAGAAGCCAAGTAGCAGCAGTTAATCACTAAAGACAAGGTGGGCATGGCTATCACAATGAAAGGCAGACTCAAAAGAGCAATCAAAAGAGTCTTAGTTGCATAGAGCTATGGTGTTGGCTAATAGATCATTGGGTACTTACAAGTGAAATAGATAGATAGTCTGCTAAATTCCTACTTGATCTGTATAAGTAGAAGTGTTCTTGGTTGAGTGAACAACAGCCTAACTTGAATTACAGACCCAGAGAATTATGGCCCCTTAATCAATTCCCAGACTTGAGATAGTTTACAGACCCAGAGCCCTTTTAATGTGGGGTGGGACAGGTCCCCTTGTGGAATGATTCTGTTATGCTGCCAAAAATTTATACTGTTAATTTTTCTCCCAGCTTTCCCCAAAGACACCTATAGCCTTTGACCAGGGTAACTGTGCATTGGGGAAGAGGAAATGATCAGACATGTTAGGGATTATTAGACACTGGCTCAGAAGTGACATTAATTCCAGGAGACCCAAAACATCACTGTGGTCCACCAGTCAGAGTAGGGGCTTATGGAGGTTAGGTGATTGATGGAGTTTTAACTTAGGTCCATCTCACAGTGGGACCAGTGGGTCCCCTGACACATTTGGTGGTTAGTTCTCCAATTCCAGATTGCATAATTGGAATAGATATACTCAGTAACTGGCAGAATCCTCACATTGCATTCTTGACTTGTGGAGTGAAGGCTGTTATGGTAGGAAAGGCCAAGTGGAAGCCACTAGAACTGCCCCTTCCTAGAAAAATAGTAAATCAAAAGCAATACTCGATTCCTGGAGGGATTGCAGAGATCAGTGCCACCATCAAAGATCTGAAGGATGAAGGGGTGATGATTCTCACCACATCCCCATTCAACTCTCCTATTTGACTGTGCAAAAACCAGATGGATTTTGGAGGATGATAGCAGATTTTCATAAACTTAACCAAGTGTTGACTCCAATCACAGCCACTGTCACAGATGTGGTATTATTGCTTGAGGAAATCAACACATCCCATGGTCCCTGATATGTAGCTATTGATCTGGCAAATGCTTTTTTTCTCAATTGCCTTTAGTAAGGATCACCATAAAGTTTGTTTTCAGCTGGCAAGGCCAGCAATATACTTTCACTGTCCTGCTTCAGGGATATATCAACTCTCCAGCCCTATGTCATAATATTGTCTGCAGGGTCCTTGATCATCTCTCCCTCCCACAAGACATCACACTGGTCCATTATATTGATGATATCATGTTCATTGGGCTTATTGAGCAAGAAGTATCAATGACTCTAGAATTATTGTTCAAGCATTTGTGTGAGAAAAGATGGGAGAGGAATCCAACAAAAATACAGAGGTCTTCTACTTTGGTGACATTTCTACATGTCCAGCGGTATGGAGCATGTCAAGATATCCCTTATAATGTGAAGGATAAGCTGTTGGATCTGGCCTCTCTTAAGACCAAAAAAGAGGCACAACACTTAGTTGGTCTCTTCAGATTTTTGAGACAATACACTCTTTATTTGGGTGTGCTACTCTTGCCTATTTACCAAGTAACCATAAAAACTGCTAGTTTTGAGTGAGGACTGGAACAAGAGGAGGTCCTGTGACAGGTCCAAGTTGCTGTGCAAACTTCACTGCCACTTGGGCCAAATGATCCAGCAGATCCAATGGTGGTTGAAGTGTCAGTGGCAAATAGAGATGGTATCTGGAGCCTTTGGCAGGCCTCTATAGAAGAATCACAACGCAGACCCTAAGGATTTTGGAACAATGCCCTGCCATCCTCTGCAGATAACTGCTCTCCTTTTGAGAAACAGCTTTTGCCCTCTACTGGGCTATAACAGAGACTGAATGCTTAACCATGGGCCACCAAGTTGCCATGAGACCAGAGTTGCTTATCATGAGCTGAATACTGTCTGACCCACCAAATCATAAATTTGGGCATGCACAGCAGCACTCCATCATAAAGTAGAAGTGGTATTTATGAGATAGGGCTCAAGCAGGACCTGAAAGCACAAATAAGTTACATGAGGAAGTGGCCCAAATGCCCATGGTCACCACTCCTGCCACATTATTTTCTCTTCCCAGCCTACAGCTATGGTCTCCTGTGGAGTTCCTTACAATCAGTTGACTGAGGAAGAGAAAACTCGGGCCTGGTTTACAGATAGCTCTGCATGATATGCAGGTACCACCTGAGAGTGGTCAGTTGCAGCACTGCAGCCCCTTTCTGAGATGTCCCTGAAAGACAGTGGTGAGGGGAGATCCTCCCAGTGGACAGAACTTTGAGAAGTGCATGTGGTTGTTTATTTTCCTTGGAAGAAGAAATGGCCAGAGGTGTGTTTGTGCAATGATTCCTGGGCTGTTGCAAATGGTTTGGCTGTATGGTCAGGAACATGGAAGGAACATGATTGGAAAATTGGTGACAAAGAGGTCTGGGGAAGGGATATATGGTTAGACCTTTCTGAGCGGGCAAAAAATATAAAAATATTTGTGTCCCATGTAAATTCTCACCAGAGGGTAACTTCAGGAGAGAAAGATGTTAATAATCAAGTGGTGAAGATGGCCTGCAATGTGGCTAGTGCTCAGCCTCTTTCCCCAGCCACTTCTGTCAAGTGGCCATGGTGGTAGAGATGGTGGCTTTGCATGGGCTCAGAAACATGGACTTCCCCTCACCAAGGCTTACCTGTCTACAGTGCCGAATCTGCCAGCAGCAGAGACTCACACTCAGTCTCTGATATGGCATCATTCCCCAAGATGATAAGTCTGCTACCTGGTGGCAGGTTGATTACATTTGACCACTTCCATTATGGAAGGGAGAGTGATTTGTTCTAACTGGAAAAGACACATACTCCAGATATGGGTTTGCTTTCCCTGCCCACAATGCTTCTTCCAAAACTATTATTCGTGGACTTACCAAATGTCTTATCCACCGCCATCGCATTCCACACAGCATTGCTTCTGATCAAAGAACCCATTTTGCAGCAAATGATGTGCAGCAATTGGCACATACTCATGGAATTCACTGGTCTTACCATGTTCCCCATCATCCTGAAGTAGCTGGACTGACAGAACTGTGGAATGGCCTTTTGAAGACTCAGTTACAGTACCAACTAGGTGGCAATACCTCGCAGGGCTGAGGCAATGTTCTCTAGGATTCTGTGTATGCTTTAAATCAACATCCACTCTATGGTGCTGTTTCTCCGATAGCCAGGATTCATAGCCAGGATATGTTCTTGTCCCTGAAACTTTAAGCTCTGCTCACCTACAGATTTTAGTTCTAAATGGAAGAGTACTTTCACCAGGGAACACAACAATGATTTCATTGACCTGGAAGTTAAGAGTGTCACCTGGCCATTTTGGATTCATCGTGCCTCTGAATCAACAAGCAAAGAAGGGATTTACTATACTGGCTGTGGTGATTGATCCTGACCATCAAGAAGACATAGAAGTGCACCTACATAATGGAGGTAAAGAAGAATTTGCCTGGAATAAAGGAGATCCCCTAGGGTATCTCTTTGTACTGCCATGCCCTGTTATTAACATCAATGGGAAATTGCAACAACCCAATGCAAGCAGGACTAACAATGGTCCAGAATTTTCAGGAATGAACATTTGGGTCACCCCACCAGGCAAAAAACCACAGCCAGCTGAGGTGCTTGCTGAGGGTAAAGGGAACATGGAATGGGTAGTGGAAGAAGGTAGTGATAAATATAAACTCCGACCATTCGACCAGTTAAAGAAATGAGGAATGTAATGATCATGAATATTTCTTCTGTGTTTTGTAATGAGTATGATTGTGTATGTACACAAAATGAATAACTTTGTTTTCTTCCCTAACTTTTCCCCTCATCATATGACATAAGTTGTATTAGATTCATGTCATAATACTTAAGGATGTCATTTTCAAGAGTGAATATTGTGCTCACTTCGGCAGCACATATACTAAAATTGGAAAGATATAGAGAAGATTAGCATGGCCCCTGCACAAGGATGACATGCAAATTTGTGAAGTGTTCCATATTTTTAAGAAGCTTTGGAACACATAAGGGTTACAACTGGGGCAGGGGAGGATCATTGGTGTGGGGTGTCAGTGATGGGGGATACATGGGAGCAAGTTCACCTGGGCATACATATAAGGTATATAAATATGTTCAAATGTTCACGGGGCATTGTCACAGTGGGTGGAGAATCACACAATAACTGAACGAATATTGAATTCACATCCTGGAGAGCTCTGCCACATTCTCTAATGGAGCAGCAACAGTCCCCCAAGTGCAGGGGCAATGACTAGCGAAGGAGGATGATCCATTGATGGGCCCTTGATATTGACGACTATGCTTATGAGCCTTTGCTCTTGAAATTGAAACTTAGCCTAGTGTTGTGGGGTGCTTAAGAGTTGCCTCCTGAAAGCCTCCTTGTTGCTCAAATGTGGCCTCTCTCTAAGCCAAACTCAGCATATAAATGCATTACCTTTCCCCCAGCATGGGGCATGACTCCTGGGGATGACCCTCCCTGGCACTGAGGGATTACTACCAAGCAACAACGAGTGATGCAACTGGAAAAAGACCTTGAATAAAAGGGGGAAAGGAAGACAAGTGAGTTTATATGGCTAAGAGACTTCAAAGTGAGTCAGGAGGTTATCCCAGAGGTAACGCTTATGCACATCTCAGCAGGATCTCAGACTGCCAAAGTGGATACTACCCCAAATAGTGGGGGTCCTGAGGGCTCTGTAGACACCCAGATCCTATGGTCAGGGCAGATAGCTCTGGAGTTTGGTGCCTTGCCATTGGGCCCTACTTTGGAGTTTGTGCTTATGAGAGTGACAGAGTTTGACTCAATTATGGCTTCCCTACACATTGCTAATCTGTCCCTTCATTTAAACCTATACTTGGTGCTGGACTTTGTAGGTGTTCATCCAGAAACTGGAGTCTTTGGGCTGTTCATGTGCCAGCTGTGCCCAGAACCTCAGTGGAGTTGCAATACCTACTCTCCAGTTCATTGGACTTACCCAGGACAACTAACAAGGAGATGAGGACTGACAACCACCATAACAAGGAAACGAGAGCCGACAACTGCAAGCAAGAGAGTCCTATCCATCAGCTGTATGGGATCAAATCCTCCTCTCAATTAGCCGTGGTTTGGACATCACTATCCCAGAATCCTCAGGACTGGGGAATGAACTGTGGACTACAGTGGACTTCTACTAGAAGTAGAGTGGTATTCTACTATAGACATATTTTGATTCTAACATTGGAAGAAATTACAACATTAATGTGGAGACAGTGACCACTAGAGGCTCTAGAGGCAGGGAGAGGGACAAACAGTTGTAATACAGGGACTTTTGTGGGACTTGGAAATCATCCTGAATGACATTGCAATGACAGATATAGGCCATTTTATATCATCACACAACATGCAGAACTATGTGGGATAGAGTGTAGACTGTCATGCTCAGTGGCAAAGCCCTAGGATGCACTTATCAATTGCAATGAATGTGCCACAATAATGAAGGATGTTCTTTATGTGGGAAGGTGTGGGAGGTGTGGGAAGTGGGACATATTGGAATCCCTATATTTTTTGTGTAACATTTATGTAATCTAAGTATCTTTTTAAAAATTTAAAAAAAAATTACAAAAAAAAAAAAGTGA
>JAQZBX010012090.1:0-41742 GCA_029593785.1 Cabassous unicinctus | reverse complement strand
TAAGCAGACACAGAGAAGACACGCAGCGAATGGACACAGCAGCACAAGCAGCAAGGGGGGGATAAATAAAATAAAATAAATAAATCTTTAAAAAAAAAAAGAAGAACTCAGAACCAAATTAGGAAATATCTTGAGGCTAACAAAAATGAAAATACAGCATACCACAACTTACAGGATGCAGCAAAGGCAGTACCAAGAGGAAAATTTATAGCTCTAAATGCTTACATTATAAAAGAAGAAAGAATACCAAACAGAACTCTAAACTCAAAACTGGATGAACAAACTAAACCCAGCATGAGCAGAAGGAAGGAAATAACAAAGATTAGAGTAGAAATAAATGAAATAGAAAACAGAAAAACAATAGAGAGAATCAACAAAACCAAAAGTTGGTTCTTTGAAAAGCTCAATAAAATCAGCAAACCTTTAGCTAGACTGACAGAGAGGATACAAATACAAAAATCAGAAATGAAAATGTGGACATTACTCCCAACCCTGCTGAAATAAAAAAGGACTATAAGTGGATATTATGAACAACAGTATAACAATAAATTAGATAACCTAGATGAAATGGATGAAATTCATAGAAACACACAAACTACATGCATTGTCTCAAAAAGAAATAGAAGATCTAAACAAAGGAATTGCTAAGAAAGAGATGGAACCAGGAATTAAAAACCTCCCAACAAATTAAATCC
This sequence comes from Cabassous unicinctus, assembly GCA_029593785.1. Taxonomy (NCBI): domain Eukaryota; kingdom Metazoa; phylum Chordata; class Mammalia; order Cingulata; family Chlamyphoridae; genus Cabassous; species Cabassous unicinctus. The sequence continues at coordinate 41,047 of JAQZBX010012090.1, read as the reverse complement.
CAGGGCCAGATGGCTTCACAGGGGAATTCGACCAAACACTCCAAGAAGACTCAACTCCAATCCTGGTCAAACTCTTCCAAAAATTGAAGAAGAGGGACCACTCCCTAACTCATTCTATGAGCCCAACATCACATACCAAAACTGGATAAAGACACCCAAGAAAAGAAAATTACAGACCAAGATCTCTTATGAATATGGATGCAAAATTTCTTAACAAAATAATAGCAAAATGAATCCAACAGCATATTATAAAAATTATATACCATGATCAAGTGGGATTTTCCCCTGGTTATGCACAATCAGTTCCACATAAGAAAATCAATGCAATACAGCACATTAACAGAATAAAGGGGGAAAAACACATGCTCATCTCAATCAAGGCAGAAAAGGCTTTTGACAAATCTAGCACTCTTCATTGATAAAAACACTTAGAACACTAGGAATAGAAGGAAACATCCTGAACGTGATAAAGGGCACTTATGAAAAGCCCACAGCTAACATCCTACTTAATGCTGAAAGATGAAAATTTTCCCTCTAATATCAGGAACAAGACAAGGATGCCCACTGTCACCACTGTTATTCAACATTGTACTGGAAGTTCTTGCCAGAGCAATTAAGCAAGAAAAAGATGTAAAAGACATCCAACTTGGAAAGGAAGAAGTAAAACTTTCTCTATTTGCAGATGATATGATCCTATATACAGAAAATTCTGAAAAATCCACAGCAAAGCTCCTAGAGCTAATAAATGAATTCAGCAAAGTGGTGAGAATTATAAGATCAATATCCCAAAATCAAAAGTGTTTCTACACATAAGCAATGAGCAATCAGGAGAAGAATTCAAGAGAAAATTTCTGTTTACAGTAGCAACTAAAAGAACCAAATATCTAGGAACAAATCTAACCAAGGATGTAAAGATCTTGTACTGAGAAAACTGCAAAACATTGCTAAAAGAAATTAAAGAAGAGCTAATAAATGTAAGGCTCTTCCATGTTCATGAATTGGAAGACTAAATATCATTAAAATGTTGATATTACCCAAAGCAATTTATAGATGCAATGCAATCCCAATCAAAATTCCAGAAACCTTCTTTGCAGAAATGGAAAAGTCAGTCATCAAATTCATATGGAAGGGTAAGGGGCCCCAAATAGCTAAAGCCACCTTGTGAAAGAGGAATGAAGTTGGAGGACTCATACTTCCCAATCTAACTTATTACAAAGCCACAGTAATCAAAAACAGCATGACACTAGCATTAGAATAGACATATAGGTGAGTGGAATAAAATTGAGACCTCAGAAATCAACCCTCACATTTATGGCCAAATAACTTTTGATGAGCGGACAAAGTCAATTCAATTGGGAAAGAATAGTCTCTTCAACAAATGGTGCTGGAATAATCCATATGCAAGAGAATGAAGTGTGCACCCTTACCTCACACCATACATAAAAACACAAAATGGATCAAAGCCCTAAATATAAAAGATCAAACTATCAAACTCCTCAAAGAAAATGTAAGGAAGCATCTTCAGGACCTTCTCTTAGGTACTAGTTTCTTAGACTAACACAAAGCACAAGTAACAAAAGAAAAAAATAGATAAATGAGAGCTCATCAAAATGAAAAACTTTTGTTTCTCAAAGGACTTTATCATGAAAAGAAAAAGACAGCCTACATAATGGGAGAAAACATTTAGAAACCACTTATCCGATAAAGGGTTAATATCCAGTATATGTAAAGGAATCCTTCAACTTAACAGCAAAAAGACAAACAATCCAATTTTAAAAGGGGCAAAACACTTGAACAGACATCTCTCCAAAGAAGATATACAAATGTCCAAAAACTACATGGAAAGATGCTCATCATCATTAGCTATCAGGGAAATGTAAATCAAAACCACGAGTTACCATTTCACACCCATTAGAATGGCTGCTATTTAAAAAAAAAAAAAAAAGCCAAAAAATATCAAGTATTAGAAAAGATGTAGAGAAATAGAAAACTCATTCAAACACTCATTCATTGCTGGTTGCATTGTAAAATACTGCAGCCATTGTGGAAGGCAGTTTGACAGTTCCTCAGAAAGCTAAGTATAGAACTACCATATGACCTCGCAATCCCACTACTAGGTATATATCCAAAAGAATTGAAAGCAGGAACTTGAACAGATATTTACACTACTTTTTATAGTGGCATTATTTATAACTGCCCAAAGATGGAAGTAACCCAAGTGTCCATCAACCAATGAATGAATAAATAAAATGTGGTATATACACACATTATTCAGCCATAAAAAGGAATGAAGTCCTAATAACATGCGACAACATGGATGAACCTCAAAGACATCATGTTGAGTGAAATAAGCCAGACACCAAAGGACAAATCTTGTATGATCTCACTAATCTGAGATAATTAGAATAAATAAACTTATAGAGTCAGAATCTAGAATGTAGGTTACCAGGGGAGGGCATGGGGATAGAGAATGGGAAGTTAAGGCTTAAAATGTACCAGGATCCTATTTGGAATGATGGAATGTTTTGGTAATGAATGGTGGTGATGGTAGCACAACATTGTGAACACAGTTAACAGCACTAGAATATATATCTGAATATGATTAAAGCAGAAATGTTAGGCTATATATATGTTAGCAGAATAAAAATTTTAAAATAAAGTCCTTGGAACTATACTACTCATCACTGTACCCTAAGTTAAACCATGGACTTTAATTAATAGTACAATTATAAAAATTTGCTGTCATCAATTGTAACAGATGTTCCACACCAATACAAGGTATTGGTGGCAGGGTGATTTATGGGAATCCTGTCTTTTATGCATGGTTGAAGTAAACCCATAACTTTTCTAATAAACAAAACTCCCTTTCCCTCTTTTATTTTTTCTTCCTTTACTCTCTCATACTGGTACTACTTCTCTATATCCACATCAGGGAAAGTAGAGCAATTTTTCTTTCCTTAATAGAGTTTAATTTAAAATGCAGCTAACTTTTTCCACACACACTCTTAATTAGTTTCTCATCTTATAAAGATGCCCAACTCTTGCTTAACTAGTATTTTAGATGAAAAACTAGTGGTAAATTTTCTTTTGTCATTTATTCATGCAACAAATGTTTCAAAGACTTTGTTCTAAAAATCCTGAAATGAGTTTTATATATCAGAGAGAGAGAATATTAACCAGAGGTTTTTAATTCTTAGTTTTACCCACCTGACTTTCTAATAACTATACAATTGGTTCCCAGATCATTTATTTTTTTAAAAAAATATTTAAAATATGCAGAAAGATGAAACTTGAGAACTGTTTCATTCTGGTGAATACATTTTAAAAGTATTCTAAGTTTATTCTCCACAAGTGCATTATTTAATGTCCAATGATGAAATGTGATTCTAATTCATTGTGCACAATGACAACATCTTAACTGGAGTTATTTTGTATTTTCAGGTTAATATTTTTTGTTATTGAAAATGTAATTCAATACATTTTACATTAATGAAATCTCTCTGCTGGTATCTTTGTATTTTCTATTTATTACTCTGTGGTCTTTAATATGTAAAATAAACCCTAGAGACTCTGGCTACTGCATTTTAATTTGTTCTTTCTTATCACTGCATTATAAATTGATGGAACAGAAGTAACATTAATGATATATAGGGGAGCAGATGTAGCTCAAGTGGTTGAGCACCTGCTTCCCACATATGAGGTCTTGAGTTTGATCCCCGGTACCTCCTAACAACAACAGCAACAACTACAACAACAAAAACTCTCATTGGGAAGCAGATGTAGCTCAGTGGTTAAGCACCTGCTTCCCATCCAAGGTCCTAGGTTCAATCCCCGGTACCTCCTAAAAAAAATGATATGTAGAAGTTGGATTGTAAAGGAATCATCTATAAAATTTAGCATCTAATCTCTCTTCTAACTTTAAATTAATAGCCAACTAAACAAGCAACACAGATTCTATTATTACCATAATTAAAAATATAGAATATCTATTTTAGCCAAAAACTAAAATTTTAGTATTATCTTTTTTTCCTTCTAAAGATAATAGATGCTTCGCTTAAAATTGTCATCTTTAGGCATCCTAGAGTCAGAGTGCTCTTTCATGAAAGTTAATACAAAAACCATTTGCTATAATGACAGCCTAAAAGGTTTAAAAATACTTTATTGTCCAATTCGAAAACAACCACAACAGTAGTAACAAAACAGAACTTTGCCCAGCTGGCTGTGTCTCATGGCAACCTGGCTCTTCTCCTTTAGATACTTTGAGTACCAAAAACTATCCTTACCTGGAGTTTGAGGTGTTGGGGTGGCAGCATGTTATAATAGAAAAGGCCATGGGCTTGCGAGGCAGACCACCTGAATATGAAACTCATCTCTGTCACTTTTGCTCTGGTACCTTGGGCAAGTTGCTTAACTTCCTGGAACCTTCATTTTGTCCTTGTAAAATGAAAATTATAACATTTCTTTAGAGTTGCTGTAAGGATTAAAGGACCCAGAGTGAGTACTTGTTAAATGGAAGGTGTATGAGGAATACAGTATGGTGCTGATGATTTGTTTTGATACTCTCTTAGGTGAGGTGAAGGACAAGAATGTTCAGGTGGTCGAGCTCCCCATTGTAGATGGTCTTCATCCCCGTCCTCCATATTTACCTCTCGCTGTACCAGAAGACCTTGCTGATCGACTCTTACAAGTCCATGGTGATCCTGCAGTGTGGTGGGTGTCCCAGTTTGTCAAATACTTGATTCGCCCACAACCTTGGCTGGAAAAGGAAATAGAAGAGGCCACGAAGAAGCTTGGCTTCAAACATCCAGTTATTGGGTAAGAATCTGACTTGTTCCTCATACAGTGAGGTGTAGTAGCGGGGTTATGGACCTTTACAATATATTGTGAAAAGTGTCAATGAAAAGCACCAGACAATAATTAAAGTGGCAGGACAGACTGTAGTCAAAATGCCATTACAGGGGAGAAGAGAAGCCAGCAGCAGCCAATCTTAACTCTGATAAGCACAGAGGTAGGTAGATTTTTAAAAGGGCACAAGAGGGAAGCGAAATGGGAACTAGAAGATTACTGAGAGGATCTGGGGAAGGTCTGAGAGGGATGTAGGGAGGGAACTGTAAAATATCTGAGAAGGATATGGCAAAGGTCAGAGGGGATCAGTGGGCTTAGGAAACAGGGTCAGGTAGCTGTGCAGTCATCCTGGGATCACTACATTCCGTGGTTTAGCAGTTTTGCATCATCTTAGGTAAGAGCTAAGGATGAGATCAGAGGTCTGCCCAGGCACGTAGCCTAGCATGAGGGAAGTCCACACTAAAGTTTGGACAAGTTTGTGGTGCAAAGTTTGGACAAGTATGCAGGCTAAGCAAAGTCTCTTGGAAGAATTCACAAAGGCTAGTTTAATTTTCATAGCCCCACCAAAGAACAGAGGTTATTGAGAGTATTTTGAATATAATACATGACTCCTGTCTTACTCTAATAGGGCCATGAGATGAAGCTATCACATTGATAGTTTTTCTATTACACCTTATTCTTAGACCTCATAAATTGCCATTGGTGATTATCTTGCAATTTTTATTTTGTTGTCTTTTCTGTCCTGAAAGCTTTTTTGAGAATAAGGATACCATTTGTAATGTAAAATAATGTTAACATTATTATTTAAAATTCTGTCATGGCCCACTTGGGAGTTATGTACATATATATTCAGTCTCTTATTTGTGCTAAGTGGGAGATATATCAGGAAATCCTGGGAACAAGAAAAATTCCGAAAGAGCATCTTTACTTACAAACATGTGCTCCTGTGCATATACCTGTTTATGGAACAAGGAGTTTTCCTAGAACCTAATGCTAGATTTTACACCATGGAAAATGTTCTTGCCTTTAGACTAATAGACAGATTACTAAACTAAGAGTTAAGTGGCCTGGGTATTAGTCCTGACTTTTCCCTAACTGAATTATTCTGGGCCAACCAGTTACTTAATAATAATATTGGGCTTTGATTTTTTTCATCTGTAAAATGAGAAAGGTAATACCTGCCTTAAAACTGATGATGTTGTGATGATGTAAGGACAAAAGGCTTTTAGTTCTATCAAAGAAATGCGCTGTTAAATACTGTTACCATTCAGAGAGACTGATGCTTAAATGATTCCTGACAATAGACTTTTAGACTACACTTTGGCATTCTATAACCTATAATGCTTGTAATAAAGTCAGCCATTGATTAATATTAATACATCTGATTCATTCACTTATTTGCAGAACATTTATTGATACCTGCTACTGTGGGGGACAGAGATTAATTTTTAAAAAACGACTCCTTCCTTCCAGCTTATTACAGTCTATGGGAGAAGAGACACAAGTAAGCATTATTCAGGGTAAAATGTGATAAATACCCTGAGAGAAGCATATAAAGTATTTTGGGAGGTCAAGAAAAGGAAAAAAGTATTTCCGTGTGGATCAGGAAAGGCTTCATAGCTGTAATGTTTGAAAGGGTTGAATTTCCAAACTATCATCAACTACATTATTTCATTTGATCCTTTAACACAATTTTGTGAAGTAGGCAGAGATAACCATTTTGTAAATTAGGAAACTAAAGTGCAAAGAAATAACATGTCTACGTAAAGTTCCAGAATTAATCAAGGACTTAAACCAAGTTTAATACCACATAGCTCTTCCTTCAACACTAGTCTGCCTACACAAAGATACATAGTTCAAATAGCAATATACAATCCAAAGTTGAATGTTATCTTTGAGATGCATTATATAGTTTTCTTTCTGTAGTAGATGGACCTTCTTAACTTTGTTTAGATTTCCTAATTTATATACCAGAGAGTTAGCCTTATCAGTTTGCTGTGGACAATCCACCATGCTAGTAAACAGACAGTTAAGTTAGTTGTACATTCAAGTAGTGTACTGTAATAGAAAGAGGAGTGGACTGAGATTCAGGACTCTGGGAGCCCATCTAGCTAGCTTCCATCACTAACAAGTTGTGTAGCGTTGGGCAACTTACTTTTTTACTCTGGGCCCCTGTTTCCTCATTTATTTAAAACAACAGCAACAAAAACCTTAAGTTAGTTGGCATCTAAGGTTTCTATTAACACAATACTAAACAATTAGATGTTGGTGTCTGCCTATCAATCAGTCATTTATTCTTTGTGTTTGGTGCAGTTGAAAATGAATGAAATCAAATCCCCTGCTCTGAAAGAGGTTGATATTTAATAGTGAAACTCAGGAAGTACACAAATATCTTTTACTTTTGTGAACTGGGTTGAAATGTATGTGAGAGAAACCAGCCTCCCCTCACTTTATATTATCTTTTTGTTCACTGAAATGTCTTTAGAAACATTAATTCCCTTAACTGTCAGATGAAGGCATTACATTAAATGACTTCTGACATCTTTCACAGGTCTAACATTCTGCCTTTTCTATAAAGATTCTGTTATGGTCCTCTGAAATTATTGATCCAGGCCTAATTTCAGTACTTAGAGAACTGAGAAAATTTCTTCTTAGTGATCTATCACTCTCTTCTCTTAAATGGTTATCTTCCTTTGGCTCTCCTTTTTAATTTTCATATTTCCCACCCCACATCTTCCCTTGTTATGTCTTAGTCTTCATATGTAGAAAAGTTACCAATCCCTATTCTAAATGTTAGAACTAAAGACATTACATGGTGAAATCAGAGTATCATATAGTATTTTCTCTTGTGAAACTTTTCATTGAAATTCAGTGGAATGGTTCTTTCTGCCCCACTTTCCTGAGAGAAGGAGGAGGTGGAAAGGAAAAGATAATAGTAAGTGTTCATATGATAGCATCTTCTTCTGCACTATAGTCAAGAATGCAAAAGAAAGAATAGCCATAAAGATTGCAGAGTGGTGAAATCAAACCCTCACTCCAGATTCATATTTTTAAAAAGTTGATCTTTAACCTGTTAAGTGCCTGTTGTTCCAGTGCCTACATCAAGGTTGCAATAGAATCAAAGTAAGAGGTGCTCATATGCTGTGAACCAAAGCAAAGCAAATTTACCATTTCTTACCACTTGTGAAAAGTGGTTTAGTAATTTTGAGGGAGTGGGACATATTTAAGGAAAATCTTTTAATTTATGAAAACAAACCATAACTGTTACTATTATTCCCATTATAATTACTTTGGAAGCACTAAAATGTAGGAGAATACTGTGGAAGTTAGTACCTTTTTTACTATAGGACAATGTAAATCCATATTCCCAGTTTCACAATTTCAGGGCTTTTCTTAAATAGGACAGATAAGAGCAGTATCTGCTTGCATTTGATAGAAAGAAATATATACAGCAAAAGGGCTGGAATGACTCCATGAACTTAAAAATCCTAATATGGTTTGCCTGCTTTGTGCTATAGGAAGAGTCCGTGCAGGTCTTTGGTTTCCTTGGACAACTTTAAATTCTACAAGCTGGTAGTTACAGTGACTACATGGTAAAATTAAGAAAAAAATACCTATCTTCAGAATGTTACAAACAATATTTTTAATGTTCTATAATAACTATTGTGAATCCTGGTGTCATTTGGACTAAAAAATCTTTAAAAGTTCTATTTTTTTTTCTGGAAGGACTAGTTAGTATTTTGCCTCCTGATAGGGCTGATAACTCTGGAATCTCCTATTATTCCTGATATGCCATTTACTTTCTCCGTAAGAAAACATTTTTCAAAGGCTTCACTTACTTTCTAATTCCTCTGATATTGTTTAATATGCCTTGCAAATATATTTAGTAATATGTGTTTTAGTTGCTTTTTAAATATTTCTTTTGCTTTTTCTAATGGTGAAAATGAAAGAAAAATTGCTTAAAAAACTACCCATAACCCACAGTGAGTAGGGATATAAAGCTGAGTACTCATAAAACAACCAGAACATTGTCAGCAGTATCTGAATTTCTCCCTCTGCCCCACAGAGTCCACGTCAGACGCACAGATAAAGTGGGAACAGAAGCAGCCTTCCATCCCATTGAGGAGTACATGGTACATGTTGAAGAGCATTTTCAGCTTCTCGCACGCAGAATGCAAGTGGACAAAAAAAGAGTATATTTGGCCACGGATGACCCTTCTTTATTAAAGGAGGCAAAAACAAAGTAAGTTAGATCAACTAGTGATTCTAGAGTGAAATTGTCTCTTTTAGTTGGAAAGAATCCTTAATTCCCATGTTGTGTGATTCTTGTTATAATACTGTTACTGATTACTGGGTTTTTTAAATTCAAATCACTGTGAATAACTGTTATCTAATCAAAGCATATTTTATTATCTATATCTAATAATACTTTCTAACAAAAAAAATATCCAAAATGAACTAAATCACTGACTTATGCATCATCAGCAATCATCATCATTATCTATCATTAAAAGCATTTGCTAACTAACCATAGAAGACTGTTAATAAAACACATACTAGGTGCTTGCCCTTCGGACGTCAATATCTTCACTCACAATTATAAGCAACTGAATACATATGTAAGATAAAGAGTTTTCGTCTTATAAAAAATTCTGGAATTTTGAATATAAAATGAAAGGTGAAAAAAAAAAGATGGGTTTTGTTAGTGGAAGAATTAAGGACTACTAGTAAATACTGAACAGTAATCATCATTTATTGAGCCGACCTCTGTTTCAAGCACTGTGCTAGATGCTGGGGATTCCATAATAAGTAAGACAGCCCCTGCTTTCAAGGAATTCCCAATCTGATTGGGGAAATAGACAATTACTCTACTGTGTGAGTAATGCTACTATAGGATTAAGCTTAGGGTGTTATGAAACCACATAAACAAAGCACTGCACCTAATAGGAAATTTGTCATCATAAGAGCTGGGTGAACGTGGAATTGGCCTTCATTTGCTATTAATAAATAAGAGATTTGTTAACTGTATGTAAAAGTAGGTAATGAGGGAGGAGAACATTGCAGAAAATTAACTCTACTCAGATACCATCTCTTCCAGAAATCCCTAACCCTTGACTGGGCTAAGTGACCATTCTCTTTAACCCCAAAATTTTTTGTGCATTCCTCTGTTGTAGCATTTAGTACTTGCTTACTTCTTTCTCCCTCATTAGATTATATAAGCACTTTGGACACAGTTTCTTTCTAGCACTTGTAAATATCGAATTGTGTTTATTTCAATACCATCAGTTTGAGAAGATTTTATTTGCTGTGAATCATTTAAACTATTTGGCTATTTAATTAATGTACTTTTTAGGCCCTTTTTTATGTCATAAATGAGGGGAAAAATTAGAAACAAATTAAGAATGAGAACTATTAATGCAGATATTTATCCAGGTCATTGGATAAGAAGTTAAATCTAAATCCTATTTCTCTCAAATAAGAATATAAATTAATTGAATTCAAATTGATTTTTAAGGCACCGTCTTTTGACACACACACACATACACAGAGAAAAGAGCAAAAATATACATTGGCCAAGTACAGGCATGAATTAATCATGAATTAATGTAAGAGTGTAAGAATTAAGATTAAATGAACACTTGCAACATTTGTAAGAGTTAGGAATTAAATTTAAAAAACACAGTAAAAAAATTTCACAGACATTTTTCCAGATTGCTGGTCAGACCTATTTGAGAGAAACAAAGTTAAAATAGTTCACTATGCTCTGTCATTTTAAAACACCATACTGAAGTTATAATTTGGTTGAAGAAAAGGATACTAATTTTATCTACCCTTCCACTTATCCTTGAATGCATCACAAGCTTTTTCCACTTTTTCCTTTTTTCCCTGATTACCAAAATAATTCATGCTCACTAGAAAAGATGGATACTGGAAAATACACAAGCAAAGAAAAAAATTATCACCCACAATCCCATTACTTAGTGGCAACAATTGTTCTTGATATTGACATATTCCTTCCAGCCATTTATATAGTCAACATTTTGTAATAGTTGATCATGCTCTATATAATCTGAATTCTTTTTCACTTAATATGACAATACATCCATTTTCCTAGATCACTAAAAACTCATTATAAATGTCTTTTAATGACTACATATCTGCTGTATGGATATACTATTGCTTACTTGACCATGCTTCTGATGTTGGACAGTTAGGTCATTTCCAATTTTTTATTCTAATAAATAATACTATAATATATGTCTAAAATTATCCATATTATTTCCTTAAACTAGATTTCTAGACTTGGAAGCATTTAGATCAAAGGGTAGGAACATTTTTTACAACTTTTGATCCTTAATGCAGCATGACATTTTTACACCAAGCAACCCTTAAAGTACAGTTGGCAGTATCTACTTGGACTATGGGAATAATAAAACTTGAATTTCCTCTTTCAAGTCAACAGCTATAACTCCTCTCCCTGTAGTAGTCCAAGAAGCAGTTTTCTCCATATTCTGTAATAAATGTAGTTGTAAGCATTTTATGCATAATTTTTCTCTCTTTGGAAATTCTTTCATTTTAATTTTCTGAGTCATTTTGAAGATTTTCTCAGGAATTTCAATGCTGTTTCTCTCCTTGATTATTACTTAAAGGTTTTTCCACTCTGAATTAACTCTGCTTTAGACATCTCAGGATTGGTTTTGATACCTAGGCAAATCATAAAACCTCTGCTATTGTTTTAGGAGAACCAAAGCATTATCTCTCAACAAGATAGATAGTGTCCAAGATGATACTGACTTTTTTGCTTAAGAAGCATGAAGAGATGAAGATTTAAACTTAAAGGTCCATATGGTTCACATGGTCAGAGAAGACTCCATATTCTGGGTAGCTTATCCTTTGAAAAGGGTCAAGATTAGCTTCATGGTTGTGGCTTTCTGGGTGAAGATAAGCAGTTAGTTTGGTGGTTAGTATTATGCCTCAGGTTTCTTAGGCAGAGATTGAGTTTATCCATGAGATTTTAGCACCAGTGTCCCAATGACTGGCAGGCATTGCTATGTGACAATATTTCTCTTAGATAATTCACTATTAGGGTTTATGTCACAGAATTATTGGCAGTCAAAGGAATAAGTCAGTCTCAATCCTGTTAAAGTTGTCTATCCATTGTCTTCCGAGATTGTGGAGAGTGGGGGTAGGGGTAACATGGTAACACAGGAGATAAACAAGTCTTTAAAAATCTCCCAGATTAAATATTTGCATATCTGGTTTGCTCTGTATCAAAAAAGATTCATTGAAATGGATGAGGCAAAAAAAAAAAAATTAAATTTTTGTGACATGCTTGGTTGTCTTGTGAAATGAAGAATCAGCAGTAAAGAGTGATAACTTGCTTTACTAATTTATTGAACTCCTACAATATGCTAGACACGTGTATGACACTGAGAATACAAAGATAAGTAAAAGATAATATGTGATTGAGTCTGGGAGTTAGATAAGTGTCCTGAAGGAGTTATATACCAAGTACAGTGAAATTCACTAAGAACAATGACTCACTCAGTCTGAGGAAAGGCTTTAGAAAAGAAAATTTGATGTTAATTTATAACTTCAAGCTAGTCTTTTGTGGGTTATATAAAATAAATTTTACAAAGGTGGAAGAAGAAATATTTCTTTTTATCATTGCCAATCTTTGCAACCTCAAGGTAGAAGAATTCCTCTGCTGTCATATGTGTGGGAAAAAGAAAGAAGCATGTTTGTTTAGTAAAATCCAGAAAATTCCATGCTCATTTTTTAGAGGTAGAAAATCTCCCTCTCCTCTTATTTTTGCTTCTGTTTGTTTTTCCCACTTTCTCTATCCTTCATTAAGCAATCTTTTGTATAGAGAGAGAAGGCCTGAGGAGCTTAGGTGCACTCCTGGCTTGGTTCCACAATGGGACCTGTAGTTAGGAAGGATATAAATATTAGTGTCATTTCTCAGTAAATGCATCACTTCTTTCCTTGTTTCACTGAGCACCCAAACCTTTGCTTACAAAATTGGTCTTTATTCAAGGATAAAATCTGTTCTGTTCTCCTTCTCTTCCACCCTCCAGCCTTTTCATATTTATTTGTTGCTGTTTCTGTCCTGAGTATACAGCTTCATAGGGATCACATTAAAAGTCTTTCTGGGTTTTTTCCTTTTAGAACAAATGTGACATTTCCTTCATCTGCCTGATTCTGAGCTGAGGAGGGAAAAATGTCAAAATTAATGAGGCCAAATGGATCCAAACACCGAACACCAGTCTAAAACAGTGCTCAGAGATTTTGCTTTCAGAGTTATTATTAGATAGACAATGAGGGAAAGCTCCTAGGTGGCCATGGAATGAAAAGAAATTTGAAGCAACTGTTAGGGGATTAGAAAAAAGTCCCAGCCATCAGTAGCACTCACTTGTTCATACAGTATTATGTGAAGTGCTAGGTGCTATGATACACAGAAAAATAAGGTATAGTCCCAACCTTTGGGAAATACTATGTGGGAAACAGATATGTAAATTGACTCCTACTGTTTCAGGGATTCTAAGTAGGAATTGTTACTCTTTTAACAAATATTTATTGAACCTCTGTTAGATTCCAGATACTCTGCTAGGTGCTGAGAATAACACAGTGAACAAAGCAGGTGAAATGTATCTGTTTATAGAGTTTATAGTCTAGTTAGGGATGATGGAGGTGGGGAATGGAAGCAGACAGTAAATAAACTTCAAATATATAGTATGTCAAATGATAATAAGAGCCATGGAGAAAAATTAAGCAGGTAAAAGAGATAGGGACTACCAAAGACCTCACTGATAATGCAATATTTGAGCAGAGACCTAAAGAAAATAAGGAACCAACCAGGTGGATGTCTGGAGGAAAAACGTTTATCACAGATAACATTTATTGAGCATTTACGCAACACATCAGGTACTCTTTGAAGCACTTTACATGGCTTGGTGTACTTAATTCTCATGAAGTTATATAAAGCAGATACAATTATTATCCTCTTTTCATATAACTTCCCAAAGTTTGCAACCTAACTCTGAAGATCTACCTCATACACTAAGAAAATTTTATTCAGTCTATACTACAGTATAATTATACCTCTAATTCAGAGTGGAATCATTTGAACATTTGGTAGATTTCTAATGACATCCTGTTTCAATAATTTTTAAATATATATATACCCACACACATACCTACTATCTCAAGCAAGACAACTAAAATGTTACTTGGTGGACATCTACAAGGAATTTGTTTTCATAAATTTATTAGAATGGGTTTCCATTACCATTATTGGTTGAGAGTAGATGATGCTTCAGGAAGTGGGAATGAGGTGAGATTGAATCTAATAGCTTTTTAAAATATTCATTTCTTAAATTTTTTGTATTACTAACTTGTAATATCAATGAAGATTTACAAAGTATAACCCATGTCTCAATTGTCACGAATTCTAAATTTAAAATATTGAATGAAGTTTTATCATGATATTTATATTCTAAAGGAAAAGTTCAGTGACCTAATGTGAGAGCAACATGAAAAAGCTCTTAAAGATCACTCATTTCAAAGAGATAAAGAGCCAAGAGGTTGCAATTCTTTCGTATATTGAGAAAGGACATTTTGGTGTGTGTGTGTGTGTGAGAGAGAGAGAGAGAGAGAGAGAGAGAGGGAGGGAGGGAGAGAGGGAGAGAGAGAGAGAGAGAGAGAGAGAGAGAGACATGCCAATAATTTTAACATACAGGGCATTCCAGAATGGTTTCTTCCCCATTGATGAATTTAAAGATGCCTCATTGACTACTCTATTGAATGCCATAATTAAAGATTTTCTTACTTTAGAAAGAGAAGTTCTTGTTCAAGGAGCAGGTCTGCCTCTCCTGATAGGATATTGTGATTTCAGTGACTATGTATTAATTTATTTCCTTTTTCAGGTACCCCAGTTATGAATTTATTAGTGATAACTCTATCTCTTGGTCAGCTGGACTACACAATCGATACACAGAAAATTCACTTCGGGGTGTAATTCTGGATATACATTTTCTCTCCCAGGCAGACTTCCTAGTGTGTACTTTCTCATCCCAGGTAAGTGACAGTAAGACATTTTTAAGTGGTCAATACTTCTGGTCATTTTGGGGTCAGGATATTTGTTTTTGGTGTTTTTTTCTTTTGCCTTTTTTTAATGTTAGTTATTGTGATTCACGTGTAATTTTCCTGATATTTGGTAATCATCCCTTTTGTGAAAGATTGAAAAGAATCCATAACATAGCTATTTGAGTGCCCTGAATATTTAGTTGTTTGCAAGCAATGGTTGAATACTTCTCCACTGAAGCCAGTTACTGGAGTTGTTTAAAGTTCTTTGCTTGTGATAGCATTTAACAGAAACAGCAAGTAATTAAACTTACGGAATACTTTTTGGTTTTGCATACAGTCAATATGTAACCAGAATCCATCCATTTCTATACATCACATCAGTACACTGAAACTGAGAGACTTAAATGCTCAGCATTTTGCCTCACTTGATTACTTTATAGAAAATTAGTAAGAATAAATGTGATTCCTCCTTAAGTCCTATTACATTTCTCCCAAATAAGAAACTGTACACTTAATTTAAGCAGTACTCACAATCATTCTTTGAGTTTAATTGTTGCTGTTATGTGTTTATGGGCTTAGGGTATGTGCTTTTTTTTTTAGTTTTTAATTTTTTAAATATGTTTAAATTACATAAATGTTACATAAAAAATATAGGGGATTCCCATATGCCCTGCTCCCCACACCACAGCCATTTGCCCCCAATACAACATCCTTCATTAGTGTGGTACATTCATTGCAATTGATGAACACATTTTGGAGCATTGCTACTAAGCATGGATTATACTTTACATTGTAGTTTGCACTGTCTCCCACACAATTCTGTAAGTTATGGCCAGAGGTGTATGTGCTTTTATGAGTGTTCCAATCAGCCTTATATACACAGTGGAATACCAGTATAGCAATATTTATTGTGAATTTTATTTGCTCTTTCGTTTATGCACATATTATTGGTTAGTTCATTCAACAAGCTGTTAAATGACTAATTTGTGCTCAGCATTATATTAGGGTACAGAGAGGAGTTAAAAAAAGATTGAAGAAAAAAGATCTTGCCCTGGTCTAGAATCAAATAAGCAAAATACTCATATGAAATAATAGAGAATAACTATCAAGAACTATAAATCAGTATAAGATAAATGTGCACCTGAATGTTAAGAAGAAGCAGATAAAAAAATGTGAAAAGGAAAGACATTTTCATGGGATTATACTTCGGAGAGCATAATGTTAGGAACAGTTTTTTATTACGTGAAAATGTGCATTGTTACAATGGGATGGTGATATGATTGTTGGAAAAGATACCCCCCAGGCAAAGACTACAAGTTCCTTCAATATGGAGCAAGAGTACAACTTACTACCCAAAGACATCTGTACAGAATAGGTATCACACAGCGGTAATCCTAGTCAGAAGGGAAAACTTCTTTGGCCTTCAAGGTCCCATGAAAACATCCATGGCTACTGTTTTTCCCTAATTGGTGTGAGGATCCTGTCTTTGAGAAGCATCATTTTCCATTATCATTGGGGTTCCCAGGGTGTTAAACCTACCTGATCCCTCCCAACTGAGAATCTGGCTATGTGCCTATCTGATCAATAGGCCCAAGTAACTAGCAACACCTCCTACACATTACTGAATGTTAATTGTTAGAATGAGTTAATCAAGGGTCAGTGTCCCAGGTGTACCACCTCCTCTGTAGGCCTAAGTTTTAGGCCTGCCTGAAATCTGTTGTTCTAGTCCAGGAATCGCAACCTCAGCACTATTGACATTTTGAGCTGGATAATTCTTTGCTGTGGGGAGCTGCCCCATGCATTGGAGGATATTCTGCAGCTTCTCTGGCCTCTACTTACTAGATGTCAGTCACACTCCCACCTCAGATTGTGACAAACAAACCAAAAAAAATGTCTTCAGATATTGTACAATTGTCCCTGGTGAGAACCACTGTTCTGGTCTTGAAGCTTTAAAATTAAATAAAGATATACATGTATGAACAGTCACTTAGCTTACATGTAGCTAGGCATTGAGACTTATAGGAATATTTTTTATTCTTTACCTTCCTTCTTCTAGGGCTTCTTAATAATACCATTATGCTCATTCTGGGAAGAAAAACCTTTTTCTCTTGTTTTCCTTTTCAAGGATGTGCTATAGAATTTTTCATCTTCATAACCCTGATTTTGACCCAGATATCAGGACCTTTGACACTTCATGATGGGTCCAGAGAAGCAGTTCATATGGAGAAAGAATGGTGCTAAGAGGAGTTTTGTATCCAAAGGAATGAGATTAATACTTAAATTGTTCCTAAAACTCTTGGCAAGTCAAAGTTCATCTAAAATGATTTCTATTTATTTGAACCAAAGCAAGACTTAAACAGTATTTTGTATCCCAAGATATATTTGAACACCTCAGAATATTTCAGGTTAGTGTTCAGAATAAAAGTTTAACAGTAAAACCACCTTATATTTATATAATGAGTGGCTGTTTGCCAGACGTACTCGCCTCCAGTATCACATACCTTATGTAATTACTAACACCACCATTTGAGATCATGGAATAATTCCAGATTCAATGATAAATCTGAGGGCTTACAGCACCCCAACACTTTTTGCAGGTGTTTATGGTAGAGAGGTATTTTTAGTAGAGTTTAATATTTTTTCTGTATGAATGAAATTAGTTGCTGGATTGTAGCACTTTCCTTGCCATAAACCAAAATTAGAATTGCTTGAAAATTGCCTAGAAATATCTCATTATCATCACTGATGTGGTGGGAGAAAGAGTTACTGAAAGAATCAAAATGCCAAGCCACTGATTTCACTGGGCAAATAAAAAGAATGAGTCAGAATGGGCCCTAGAGCCACACTATCTGAATTTGAGTCCAGCTTTAACCATTAGTGGCCTTGAATAAATTACTTAGCCTATCTCTGGCTGGGATTTTTTCACCTATATAAATGATGATAATATTATACCTACTGCACAGAGATTTTAGAGAGAATAGTGTTTAGCAATATATTAATCCCATTAAATGTTAGCTGCTATTATATATTTAGGTATAGGAATATCTTTGCCTGTTGGACAAACTCTACAGTATTTGTTTTATCAGCTTTTTTCCACAGGACACATTTTCAAACCATATGTTCTCACCTTTTAGGAGTATAAAACATGCTGTGTGGGCATGGGTAATGCTTAGACTCTACCGTGTGCACTGAACAGGCATAACAATTCTTCATAAAGAAAAGTAACCAGTAATATTCAGCATATTTCTCTGTGTCAAGGTACTACATCAATTCCATTTTATTTAGCTTATTGAAAGACAGCATAGCCATGTAATATGAATTATCAGAAACAAAAGTTCTTCAGTCCCAAAAGGTGAGTGAGAAGTAATAGTATTTGCTCTGGCAAATCCAAGTAAACTTGTGTGTGTGTGTGTTGTCTTAAGAGAAATTAATCTGTAGAATTTCCTATATATACCACATGCATGCTAGAAAATAGGGGAGGACTAAAGTCAAACCTTTAGAAAGAGGACAAAAGAATAAAACATCAAGAACCAAATCTCAATCCAGTATAAGACATGTACAACCAACTCTCAGCATGCCAAGAGATGATTAGGAAGCAACACAAGTTTAATGTCTCGTTTATAACGCCTCAACAATCCTGACGTTTTATTCATGTAACCTTTTTGTATCCTAGGTTCTTTCCTTTGAGGAATTTTACACTGTATGGCAATAGTGAGAAAGAGTTTATCTGTTGACCATGAGCTATTGTAAACAATGTTGAAAGACTGAAATGCCACGCTAGAAGTAAAGATGCACGGCTTGATGTTTGAGAAACCGCAGGCCTGAATGTCATGCACAGTAACCAGGATTCCTCATAATGTTTTAGACCCACCCTCCTCAGTCTCAGGATTTCTCATCTTTCTTGGTTTGGTATCTATAAGTGAGGTCTAGGAATTCTTAAATGAAACGTTTTTAAAAACAAGCAGTGTGGCTCTACTGTCTAATTTTGTTACCATTGTTGCTCTTAGATTTCCAAATCCCTTCATCAAAGCCAAGTTTGTCCTAAAAGCCTCATAAATTGAAAAGAATAGTCCTGGGGGTTTAATCTGAAAATTAGAGACAATATTAGCATTTTCCAAGAGCGTCAAGTGAGTTTTGAAAGCCATGCAGTCACATTCCAAACTATTCTTCCAAATACTCCAATCTCGATCTTCATTACTGGAAACTGCCTATGCCCAAAGCATCTCCTACTGAAATTATTCCCTATTTTTCTGAAACCATCTTAATCTGAAGGAAATAAATTATAGTTTGAGAAATAGCAGTGATCGACGGTTTAGTTTTAGATGGTCAAAATATCAGGTAATTTTTTAAAATTGCTTATTGTGTTCTGGTATCATATTTTTATTACTCTGGAATCTGATTTACAGATATGGTTGTAGATGCTCACTGTAAAGACTTTAGGCAGTCAACATTTTTTTAGTGAGCAGTCAACATTGCTCAATAGTTCCAGCCATTAAAATCTGGAATATAGGTTACAAGGGGTCAGATTGGGGGTAGGGAATGGGGAGATAATGCTTGAGTTAACTAGAGTTTCTATTTGGGCTGATTTTAAAGTTTTGGTAATGGATGGTGGTGATGGTAGCACAGCATTGTGAATGTAATTAATAGCACTGAATTATATATATGATTGCAATTGAAAGGTGGAAATTTTAGGTTGTAAATATGTTACTAGAGTAAAAATTATATTTTAAAAAGTATAAGACTGTACAAAACAAACAGTGAACCCTGTGGACAATAGTTAGTACGATTATGAAAATGTGCTTTCATGAATTGTGACAAATATACCACACTAATGCAAGGTGTTAATAATAGGATGGTAGATGGGAACTCTGTATTTTATGTATTTTGTGCATGACTTTTCTGTAAACCTACAACTTCTCTAATAAAAAATCAATTTAGAACAAGATTGATACCTCCCTTTATGCCACTCAATACACCATTCATGTGGCACTCTTTGTTGTCTAATTCCAAATCCACTCACAACACAGCTAGGTTCATTACACTTTGAATCAGACTTTGGAAGGCCCAGAGGGCAAAACTAGGAACTACATTCATTTTATTCAAGACAAATCCTCTGGATAGGAATTTCCACTGAGATGGGTTCATGAAACTGCAACGAAACACTTAATGCATGTTCAGAGCACCATGGAGAAAGCACAGGATGAAGACCCAAGATGGCTACTTTGCAGAGCCAAAGGCAAGAATAGTAGTTTACATTAGCATGGGCTCTAGCTTGCAATGCTGAATACTGCATTGTGCAGCTGGTGTCACACTAATCCTTTTGTCATCTCTCACAATGTAGCAAAGACCTTGGTCTTATTCTCATATTAGATAGCAAAGCAGTTTACAGAAAAGTTGCATAACTCCCAGAATCCATTTGCAGCTTCTCACACTAGGAGAGCCTCCCTGGCCTTGTCTTGACAAAAACAAGATCCCATCTGCTCTGAGAAAGTTTTGGAGGCTCATGAAAATTCATCTGGCTGCTCTTCAGGGATGAAATTCAGCCTAATGGAACTCCCCACCCACTTAAAAAAAATTTTTTTTAATACAATCACATTTCTGTGCTTTATCCTGTGGTAGGGTTTCTGCCTTTACCCTTTCTTTACTGTGTGCCTAGTGGTGTACTAAAAAGGAAGTAGTGTTATAGCAACCAGAGTAACTTAAAACACACTACATATGGCCAGCCACTGCTTTGCAAACCATAGCCTGCCTTTCTCAGTCATGCTACCTGTCAAGTATCAAGCCTAACTTAATATTGGCATCAGCTGAAAGCCTTCACTTAATTGCCAAGTGATTTGGATTTGTAACGCATAAAGAGGAAGCCTGGGGTAATTAATTGCAAACATCAACATCATAGTAATCTTTCTAGGCCTTTGTGATTAATTGCCCCTGATTGATACAGAGACAGTTTTTTGATTACTTAGAGTGTTATAAATAGACTTTAAGGATTAAATATCACCCATGCTGGGTTGATATTATGCATGGAGCAGTATTCATCCAACAGATAAATATTTAGCACCTACTAGGTGCCAGGCACTGTTCTAGGTGCTTATCCTAAAGCAGTTCGGTGTGATTGAGAGCACATACTCTGGAGCCAGAAAGAGTTCTAATTGTGGCTCTGCCATTTACTTGCTACATTTTTGTTTTTGTTTTGTTGGTAATTTGATTAATCTTTCTCTAATCTTTCTGAAAGTAAGAATCTTAAGTTTGGGAAGCGGGAGTGGCTCAGTCAATAGAGCCCCCGTTTACCATATGGGAGGCCCCGGGTTCGCTTCCCGGGGCCTCCTTGTGAGGGCAGGCAGGCCCGCGCAGCCTAGTGGGCTGATGCAGCAAGCCCTCACAACAGGAAGCGGGTGTGGCTCAACCGATAGAGCCCCCGTTTACCATGTGTGAGGCCCCGAGTTTGCTTCCCGGGGCCTCCTTGTGAGGGCAGGCAGGCCCGCGCGGCGCGAGGGGCTGAGGCAGCGGGACCTCACAGCGAGGGGAAGATAAGCAGACACGGAGAAGACACACAGCGAATGGACACAGCAAGCACAAGCAGCAAGGGGGGGATAAATAAATAAATAAATATATCTTTAAAAAAAGAAGAATCTTAAGTTTGACCAAGGCTGGCCTTGGCCTTTCTTTCTGGTGTTAAAATGTAAACAAGGAGAACAGAACCTCCAATAGGTAATATACAGAGCAGTTGCAAAGGTAGGCAAACTGCCTGGATTGAAAACCTAAATCTTCCACTTAAATCTAAATCTACCACAATAGTGTAAGCTTGGGCAAATTCCTTAACTTCTCTGTGCTTTAGTTTTGGCATCTGTAAAATGAGCATAATGATAGAATCTTATGGGAATATTGAGAGAATTAAATTAGACAGTACCTTAAAACAGTATCTAAGAGCAAAGACTCAGTAAATGTTAGCCTCTATCATTATTATTATAGTTTGCTATTATTGTAATTCCTTTAACTAGTTTCTTCCTTTCCAGAGTTCCCACTTAATTTTACTCACCCCATGTGGGCCTTTGGCTGAATTTGAAGTTCAAGTTACAAATCTTTTTGATCTTCATTTTGTTATAGTCTCAGTATTCTGCCGGTAATATCCTTTGTGCCATGCCATTCCTGATATAAAATTACTTCTTTTAGCAAAGTAGCAAACTTGCAAACAAAGTTCTCATTGTCTTGGTTCTATCTCTAGTTGTAATTCTAACACTAGAACTTGGGCAAATCATTTAATCTCTTTGTATTTTAGTTCCTATCTGCAAAATTAAAAATAATGCCTAAACCCAGTTTCATTTGAGAATTATATATAGCATCTTAGAATACTTCTTTGAGCTCCTAAATTCAGATCCTCTGAGAAGTTGAGGTGATGATTAAGCCAATCAGATCCCATTTTCCCAAAACAAGAAGGAGCATCTCCGTTCAGTTTTTGGTGATCTTCATGAATGCTGAGATTTTAAAGGACAGCCAGGTAATCATAAATTGCTCCACTCAGCAGAATTACAACCACTATTAGTATCATTTTAAATATATACAAAAACATTGATATAGGGGCAGTAAAACTTCATTGACAGAGATACCAACAACTAGAGATTTAGGAAAATTTGTCCTGAGTTGAGCTCTCTATTCATAATGTATAAAGTAAGGATTTCTAAGCAAAATTCCAGTATTCTTTCTTTTGTCTTCATGTATTCCTAGAATAGATTCTGAAACCCATTTACTCTATAATGCAAAAAAAACTATTAATTGCTTAAAATGTTATCCCTCCATGGAGATAGTTATAGTTTAACTTTGTCACTTGCATTAAACTCAAGGTTCAGTGAAGCTCGGATTGTGGAATTTCAGCTGCCATCCACTGGGCAGAAAGGGACCTTTTACAAAGTCCTAAAATTATACTAATTAGACAGATGCATACCCTGTCTTTCCCAGAGGCTAGCCCAGCTGTCAGCCCAAACACACCACTATCTGCTCATCACATTTTAAACACTCTTTGCAATATAAATGGCAGTTATGATTTATTTCATTTGCCAGTGCCATTTGATTGTCAGTAACACTGAATCTCTATTGAGAAGAGTTCTGAGATCAAGTCCTAAATAATCAGAAGAGCATATATAATTGATTAGTATTAAATGAAGGAAAAGGTAGTGGAGGCATTTGTGTGAAGTATTTACAGTCCTAATCCTAAGCCTTAAATTCTTCAAAGGCATAGGAACTATGTCTTACTACTTTTTTTTTTTTACCACCAGTGCCCAGCATAGGGTACTGTGTGGCTCTTAATAAATGCTTATTGAAATTAACTGATTCATTTTCTTAAAGGATTTTGTATCACTTTTTTGCTTCCAGAGACTTTAATTGTAATAACCTTTAGATTAAAAAAAAAAAAAAAAGGATACAAACACAGAGATGAAGATTGATTTGTACCAGCATCTAAGAGCAAATGGACTGAAACTTGTGACTAGAATCCACTAGTCTCAGCCTCTCAGTAGTGTGGCCCATCTCTTTGGTCAGGGGTTTTCAGATTGCTATGAAAGACAGCTTTTATATACTAACAGATTATTTTTTCATTCTTTTCCAAGGTCTGTCGAGTTGCTTATGAAATCATGCAAACACTGCATCCTGATGCTTCTGCAAACTTCCATTCTTTGGATGACATTTACTATTTTGGGGGCCAAAATGCCCACAACCAAATTGCCATTTATCCTCACCAACCTCGAACTGCAGATGAAATCCCCATGGAGCCTGGAGATATCATTGGTGTAGCTGGAAATCATTGGAATGGCTATTCTAAAGGTGTCAACAGAAAACTGGGAAGGACGGGCCTATATCCCTCCTACAAAGTCAGAGAAAAGATAGAAACTGTCAAGTACCCTACATATCCTGAGGCTGAGAAATAAAGCTCAGATGGAAGAGGTTGACAACCAAACTCAATGCAAACCATTTGAGCCAAACAGTAGACCAAGAAGGTCCTTGACTTAACAACGTGTGATTAAATGAGAAACACCTTCAGCGCTGAGAGCAACTGGGAACAAACAGATGCTTCATTGGTGAAATTACTCTTTAACAAGAGCTACAATGCCCTTACTGCACAGTTCATTAATGTACTCACAATGTATAACATACAATTTGTTTACTACTTTGCTCCATCTTTTAAGACTGTGTCCCCATGAAACAAACACTGCCACAATGTGTAATTTAAGTGACATGGACATATTTTGTGTGAGACTTCAAACTTGGTGCCTATATCCGAGAGACTTCTGTGACTTAAAGAGAAGACCTGAACAGCTCCCTATTATGGGGAAAGTTGGTTCTTTGCCAGTGGTGATGTTATAACCACTGAATTCAGCAGATTCAGAATGAGAATGGTTGTTTTTTTCCTTTATAAGGTTGTCTGATTTTAAGTAATTGCATCAGTACATCCACTTTGTCATTAATAAGTGAAGGATACATCAAAAAATAAAATATTCACACTCCATTAGGAATTTTTGTAAAACAATGCCATGAACAGATTCTTTAGTACTTAATGTTTCTGGACACTCTCTTTGATAACAAAAAATAAATTTTAAAAAGAGGAATTTTGTAAAGTTTCTAGAATTTTGCATCATTGGATGATGTAGTGGTTAGCTTTATAGTAGAACAACTATGATAAATGAGGAATTTTATAGTTTTTTGCTTTATTTTTTCCTTTTTTTCTGATTTTGATAGACTTGGCTAATCAGGTCTTAGCTCAGAGAGTCATTGGTACATTTTAATACTAGATTTATTTGGTGCACATTACCAAGTTTTAAGAACACAACTTCATTTTATTTGTTTTAATTGAAGTAATCATACTCCTTGTTCCCAGAGGAACTATCACCTCTATTTCTAAAACTAACCATTTCAGGCTTGTTTGGTAATCTTATTGTGACTTTTCCACTTTTTGTGACTTGGGTCTTGTTGCTTTATCTATGTACAGTCTTGTGCCCTTTCCTGTCATGTGCTGCTTTTGAAAGTACCAGGTTTCTTTGGGTCTGGAAAGCTGGCTGTGTCTGAAATATGTGTCTCACTGTGTGTAGAAGTTGGTGAACAAAGGAGAAAGTGACCACTATGAAAACCAAAATGGACTTGGGATAATTCCATGTCAGAACCACTTTAAAGATAGACTTTGATTTTCTCTCTCTGAGCATCACTTTTCTCCTCATAAAAACATTCCCTGTTTGTATGTAGCCAGCCTGCCTGACAGAAGCATTGCACAGCTTATGTTCTACTGGCAAAAAAGGGAAATTTTGATGCATGTAGGAACCAGTAGCAAACCTGGTGATGAATATTGGGGATCCAAGAAAGAAAAGCTCAGTTATCCCCTGACCTTCATATCCTCACTAAAACAAAAAGATTTCTATACAAAATCTCTCCACCAAACTTCCCTAAATTCTTTCCACTTCTCAAGTCAAGCCTTCTGCAAAGGCTAACTACCTTTAGTGTCAGCAAGCAATTTTCAATTTAGTTTTGGTACAAAACTTTCCAGCTGATCAGAGGTGATTTTGTATGAGTTACTTCCCAATACCCATCTCACTTGTCATCAGAACATCAGTAACTGTGGTCTGATTTGTATCCTTGTAGAAGAGCCAAAGATAAATCAGTCTCTTTTCATTCTAAATTGATACAGTTCCAGAGGTAAAAGGACCAAAGAACAAAGATAAAGGAAATAAATTGAGTGGTTTCCAAATAGAAGCAAAGACTTAATTCCACATATTGTATCTTTCAGTTTTATTTCCATTTGATTCTTTTTTATAATTTATATTTCCTAGATTTCCTCTTTTTATTCACAAGCATGTTTTCCTTTGCACCATTGAACATAGTTATAATATCTACTTTAAAATCCTTTTCTGCTAAATCCAACATCTGAATCATCCTCGAATTGGTCTCTGCTATTTGTCTTTGGAACATAGGTCAAATTTTTCTAGTTCTTCATATGTTCAGTAATTTTAGATTATATCCTGAACATTATAAATGTTTATGTTGTGGATCCTGTTATATTCCTCCAAAGAGTACTGATTATTTTTTGCTGTTGTTTGTGTTAGCAGGCAGTTAACTTTATTGGTCTCAGATCATAAATCATGTCTTGGGAAACAGCGCAAATCTCAATTAGTTTTTTCATCTTTAGCTAGAGCCCATCCCACACATGTATGGTTCAGGAGCCAGCCACAGATATAGAGTTCCACACAGAATGTGGGACTCTTCCTTATTTGGCTGTCTTTTTTTCAAGATTTCCCCTTTCACTTTCCAGCAGCTATCCTCTGGTTCATTGACCAGAAAGACTACAGTTTCTATCAAATTAAAAGCTCTAAAGATGGCACTTAACCCATGCCATTCCCTTCTTCCAAGTTTCAACTTCTGTACACAATTTGCCTGCTTCCTTTTCTTTGGTTTCTAGTGACTTCAGGTAGTTTTTTGTATTCTGTCAAGAGTTTATAGTTGTTATCTGTGGGAAGATTAGTCTAGTCTGTGCTTATTCAACCATACAGAAAGTGGAATTTCAAGAGAGAGTCAAAATGAAAAAAGTGGAAGACTTAGTCCCCTACTGGCCTATGTTTAGACTCTTGCCTTGATAGCTAAGCAGTCAGTAGCCTCAAGCAGGAAGGAAGGTGAACAACTAAATTGCTATACCTGCTAGTGAACACTGTTAACTACATCTTTCAGGAAAAGCTTTTCTGAGCCACTGTTTTGCAAATCAACATATACTTGGTGATTCCGTCTATACACATTACTGTGTTAGGAGGACTGACATTTCCTCACTACTATTGTTCTTTCTTCATGAGGACCTTGTACTTAAAAACCCTGAAAGGTTTTGAATTGAGTGACCAGTGCTAGATTAAGATGATGTGGGACTTTTCCTTGTCAGAAGACCTATTTCTAAAAGATACTTATCTGGAACCAAATTTCTAGCCTGGGCTCATTCAATATGGATAACAATCCTGAAAATTAATGACAAAGTAGCTATAAAAGGGCCTTCTGAGGCTTTCCTAGTCCTGCCACTCAAGTCTGATTTATTGCTGAGCTGGGCACTAACAAGAGTTCATGCCTTCTGTGAAAGGGCTTCCAGCCACAGTCCAGGGTTTCTTTGTGTCCCAAATGAATGAGACTAGTTGCTTCCCTCTCTGGTCTTAAGTTTTTCCTATTATATAAAGCCAAGCCTATGTCCTGGGTTCCCTTTTTAAAAAGTTGAGAAGATAAATGGCCTCAGCTTCTGAGGGAATTGAGGGTTAAGAGAGAAAAGGCATATTTTAAGAGCTACCTCATAAAGTAATTACTGTCATCACTATTTAGTTCCCAGGGAATACAGTCACTGTATATGCAATGACCAGGAAAAGTATTGGGGTCTGAATGGTGTATGTAGTAAGTCTCCTTTATCACACTGAGAATAAATCGCTATCACTTGAGGGGAAATAGACAAGGTCCCATTGGCCATAGCCAGCTGCCTGATGGTTCTTTTGTTCTCTCTGGAGACTGTATCAGCCAGGATTGATAAACCTGTATAGAATAAATGTGTGGCTTGGGGATTGGTGAATCTGGGAATTTAGCTATTAACACCCTAATTTATGCTAGATACAGACTCTAGAAAACTTAAAGTACAGTGCCCAGAGGGGAACACAAAAGGAAATTTGCCTCTGTATTTAATGGGTTTCTGAAAGCAGTCTCTCCTAAGGAAACAAGCTGTTCCAGGATCTTTGGCAGAGCAGAGGCAGGCCTTGGCAAGTTCTCTGGCTTCAACTTGACTTTATGCATGTTTGAGCATGCCCTTTGGCTGTACATTTACTTCTGGTTCTTTATATAACTCAAAATTTCTGACTGAGTACCTGCTCAGCTATTCAGTCAGTTCTCTTGCCTCAGCAAAACTGTTTTCTCCTCTCTTAGCTTTAAATAAGACAATCTTAATTTCGATTCCCTACCACCTT
The DNA here is from genome assembly GCA_029593785.1 of Cabassous unicinctus. NCBI lineage: Eukaryota > Metazoa > Chordata > Mammalia > Cingulata > Chlamyphoridae > Cabassous > Cabassous unicinctus. The sequence goes on along the minus strand of JAQZBX010012090.1, from coordinate 13,160 downwards.
CACAGAGAATGATCTCATGTGAATGGCTACCTTGTTACTATTTCATTCTAGATGCATTTCCTATTTTAATTACTTACATAGACTATAGTTTTGCCATTGGCATCTCCAACATGTAAAGGGAACCAAATCATCCTCAAACAAAGGGAGAGATTTAGATATTTCTGGACCTGAAGCAGAAGTAAACTATAATATTATGTGTTCATGTCCATTTAAACTAAAGATTTAAAAGATTTTCACAAATTAATGTCACTACACTCAAAGGGAGTATGGCTAGACCATGCTTTGTATAAAACTATGCCAATCTAGACACAGCCTGCACTTTTTTAAAAGCAATATATTGAAGTTCGTGGCTGTGGCCATTTGATGTTTTGGGAATAGAGTCAGGAAGAAAGTTCAGAGCTCCTACTGACCTGTCATCTGTAACTGTTCTCTATAACCTCTTCTCCTATTCCAGTGTCCCATGGAGGCTATTGTTCCCTAACTGCCTGTATGGGTAGAGAAAAGGCCATTAACAAAAGAAAAAAAAACAGCTTTTTTGTTCATAACAGAGCTGTATATGAGAGCATCTGTGGAGACTGGAAAATGCTTTACTTTGTACAGAGAGCACAGATATTTTAGACTGAGGATGCTGGGACCTCAAGTTCCTAGCTTGTCTTACCTCCCCAGTGGATTGCAGCCCCTAAGAATTTCTGGACCAGCAAAGAAAATGGAAGGTGCAAAGGTAGAAGACCCAGCTCTCAGTTTTGTTTCCCCTTGTCATAGTGCCTATGAGCAAGTAATATCCCTGAATCTCAGATTTTATCGGTGGCTAATTTTTTAAAATATGTAAAATATTAAAGGACCTCTTGGACCATGGGCTATTAGTTTACAGCCTTTGGACTAGATCAAGAAGGTTCTTTTCTGACTTCAAGATTCCATCTCTAGTAGGGATTGGTAAGGTGGGTTACAACTACACAATGCTTTCAGGTTCAGTTGATCCACATATCCTAATTCTTTGAAAATCTGCTTGTCTGGCTCTTAACCCTGGGCTCAGGGTTAACATAGTATGCTAAAGGACAGCTTTGCTGTGACAGCTTATACCTTGGGCCCCTTTCAGACCTGGCCTTGAGGACCCAAAGCTGGGATGTGCTGCCCCATTTCAACTGCCTTGAGCAGTTGAAACCAATTTTGATTTCCTATGCTTAGGCTCATAAAGAGGCCACGACTCAATAGGCTACAAATTGAGATGCCAACTTAGGGGGTTCCTGTTATCTTTCTCCATTACACCCTAATATCAGGAGATCAGAGTATGCTTCAGGTCTCTGGTTCCTGGTGAAGGGAGAGATACTAGAACTCCTGGTAGACTTTAAGAAAGTATGGTTAACTAAAGGGGTGCTAAATGACTGAAGATGAGCAAATATTTCTGTTTTTATAAAAGGGATGATGGATTACCAAATACAGATTGATAAACTTGATTTATTATGAGTAAGGTTTTAGACTGTATTATTAAAAAGAAAAATGATAACTGTAAGAATGAGATACACCAGACTAATCTTTTTCTTGTTTTGACATGGCTATTAGAATGGTGAAAATTGTAATAATAGCTAACATTTACTGAGCACATTCTGTGTACCTAGGCTTGTTCTAAACACTTTGGATTAGTTAATTTACTCCTCACTATGATCATAAGGTAGATACTATCATTACCCACCCACCCCCACCCCCCACCCCCTGTTTTATTGACTAGGGAAGTAAAGCACAGAAGTCTTAAGTAATTTGCCCATGGTCATGAAGCTAGAGGGTGTTAAAGCCAGGATTCAAATGCTGACTGCCTGGCTTTTAACCACTTCAAGGAATACCATATGCATATTGCCTATAGGATTTCAGCATAGCATTAACTATGTTATTGTGGACAAGATTGAGCAACTGAGGCTACATGAGCATAGGTAGTCATGTTAAAAATTAGTTGGATTACTTTATTCAAAAAGTACAATTGATTCAAGTCTCTCCTTACTGGCTCTATCTAGACTTCTTGATATAATTTATTAATGCTTTGAAGAAGGATATTGAGAACAATATGATGTAGTAGTTAAAAGTTTGAGCTTTATTGTCAATCTGTTTGGGTTCAAATTCTGGGTCCTTTACCTACTGGCATTGTGACCTTGAGCAAGTAACTTAATCTCTCTGTACCTTGGCTTTGCCCATCAATAAAATGAAAATGATGTTAGTGACTCCTTCATCAGGTTTTTGTGAGAGTTAAATGAGTTAACATATGTAAACCGCTTCTTAATCCAGTGTTTGGCACAAAGCTCAACAAATGTGAGCTATTATTATTGCATTATTATCAAAATTTCTAGCAACTAAAAGCCAAGGTAATAGTAAATTGTTGTTTGAAAGAATCAAGATCTCTAAAAGTTGCTTAAAAATTTGAATGAAAGAGGAAATCTAGCACATAGAGCTGAAAATCAGTGCATTAGGTAATGAATGCTAGAGGACTTCATATACTGTAGAGCTTACAAACATAATTTACTCTTAGATCCAGAAAGCCAGTTGTGCCTTAATTCAGCATGTGGGAGTTATAACTAGAGGCTTAAAGAATTTAGTTGACCATAAACTCAGTATGAGCCAATAATGTGCTGTGACTTTCCCTCCTTCTGCACCTCACCCCTCAAAAAAAGAGGGTGAAGACAGTGAAGGTATTAGACTCATGAATCACATTTTGAATCCTGTGCATGGTCCTCCACAATAGCATCTTCAGGTATTGGTGAGGCTGCTCTGGGAAAAAGCAGGCAGGCTTGTTTTATGTGACTGCAGTGTGCAGAACCAGCAACCATGAGAATCAGTTTAACTCAAAACATGAAAAAACTTTCTAGTAAAATTGTATGATTGAAAATGACACAAGCTGATTTAGGTGATAGCTTCCTATCTTTGCAGGAATGTCCAAGCAGAATTGGATGCTGTGTTGGATTGAATTGTGTACCCCAGTTTGGACATATTATTAGTCTTGGTCCACATGCTGGTGGGTATGGACCCACTGTAAATATAATCTCTTCAGGACATTACTTCAGTAAAGGTGTAGTCCATCTGAATCAGGTTGAGCTTTAATCTAGATTACTGGAATCCTTTATAAGCAAAGTGAAAATCAGATGGAAAAAAACCCGTAAGAGAAGCAAGAAGCTGGAAGTCAACAGAACCCAGAAAAGAAAGAAGACACCACAGCATGCACTGCCATGTGACAGAAAAGCCAAGGAATGCCAAAGATTGCCGGCCAGCCGGAAGATACTGACCCAGGAAGGAAGGAAGCCCTCAGCCTTTCTAGTCTCTGAAACTACAAGCCAATAAATTCCTGTTATTAAGCCAACCCATTGCATGGTATTTATTTTAGTCACCAAGAAACTAAAACATGCCAAAAACCTCAAACATATAATGGGGGTTAGATAACCTCCAAGTTCCCTTTCAGCTCTAAATTTCTAAAGACGTCATGTTAGAAGCTGAGATTCCAACAAGGTCGTAAGTGGTGCCAACCTGAAGCTGCCGGAGTTAGAAGCCTGGGCTGCTTTATCTGGTAGCAAGAGAAAGATGGGCCTGTTTGCTAGACTAGACCAGCTGACTAGCCCTTTTCTAGGCCTCAGTTAAAATAGAATAACTTAATTCCTAACCTAATTTAACAGGCTTTATAAACTCGCCCCTTTATATTTGGGGACTCCTCTTTTGTTGTTTGTTTTCTTTCCTTTGTTTCCTGGTAAAGCTTCTTTCACAGAATTACAGCTTTGTTTCAGGTAAAGTAGGGGATTTTAGACACAAAGAGCAAGAGAAGTGAGGAGTCAGTTTTCTTTGAGGCCAAGAGTGGGTCACAACACCAGTATACTTCCTTGGAGGCACACTGATGGGTCACAACACTAAGAATGAGAGCAGCTGAAATGTGTTAATGTTAAGGAAGAAGGGGCTCTAGTTTCAAGTTTGGGATTCACGAAGCCTGTTGAGTTCATCAGCAGGTTCTATCTAACTGAGGTAATGCTCCTTGAAGAAACTCATTGGTAATTCACATAACCAGGATTCTGGCAAACTCCAGTCCACCACCTGTTTTCATTAGTGAAGTTATATTGGAGCACAGCCACATTCATTTGTATCATATTGTCTATGACCACTTTCAGGCCACAACAGCAGAATTGAGTAGTTGTGACAAAGACCGTGTGGCCCACAATGCCTAAAATAGTTACTATCGGGCCTTTTACAGAAAACATTTGCTGACCCCTGCTATTAGTAGTCCTGTCTTTCAGATTCAAAATGATAATCCAAAGAGGCTCAACATACCAAAATATTGTCTGAATCATCAGAGAAAATTTTGATTGTGGCAGTAGTATATTAGTGCCTCCACTTAAGCTATATGGTACCTTTGAGCATATTGGATAAAGGTGTTCCTTAAAACAACTATTGTAATATACTGTTGGGAATTGAGTCATGTCCCCTACAGATGGCATTTTCAGATCCCAATCCCTGGTCCTGTGGCTGTGAACCCATTTATAAATAGGACCTTTGGAGATGTTATTAGTTAAGGTGTGCCCAAACTGAATGATTGTGGACTTTAATCCAACATGGCTTAAGTCCTAATAAGCAAAGGAAATTGGGCGCAGAAAAAAGAGAAGCTACAGGGAGCAGCCAGAAGTTGTTAGTCATCGGAACCCAGAAAAATAAATAACACAATATGCTTTGCCATGTGATGGAAAAGTCAAGGACCAAAGGATCACAGGCAGCCAGCCACAGAAGACCATAGTCTTCAGGGAGGAAGCATCAACTTGCTATACTTACTGGACTTCCAGCCTCAAAACTCTGAGCCAATAAGTTCCCATTGTTTTAGCAAACCCATTGAATAGTATTTGTTTTAGCACCCTGGAAACGAATACTGATTTTGTTATAACAAAGCACTTGGAAGCGGGTGTGGCTCAATCGATAGAGCTCCCGTTTACCATATGGGAGGCCCTGGGTTCGCTTACCGGGGCCTCCTTGTGAGGGCAGGCCGGCCCGCGCCGCGCGGTGGGCTGATGCAGCAGGACCTCACAGCAAGGGGGAGATGAGCAGACACAGAAAAGATGCACAGCGAATGGACACGGCAGGCACAAGCAGCAAGGGGGGGATAAATAAATAAAAACAAAACAAACAAAACACTTAACTGCTATCTGCCAGAAAATTGTCCACAATGTAGCAGTGTGGTCTGGTGAAAAGAGCACTGTACTTGGAGTCAGTAGACCTGGGTTATACTTCCAGCGGAGGAACTAACTCACTGATATCTTAAGCAAGCCAGGCCACATCTGGGCCTCAGTTTTTTTACCTTTAAAATGGAGGTATCTTTTTTTAAAAAATCTATTTTATTGCTACATATTAATAAAGCATACAATTCATCCAAAGTGTATAATCAATGGTATTTGGTATAATCACATAGTTGTGCATTCATCACTTCAATCATTACTAGAGCATTTTCATTATTTCAATAATAATAAACAAAAAACAGACAAGAAAATTCTTCATAAAATAGAGGTATTTTATAGTTATTTTGAGAAACTAATAAATAAGACAAAATTGCTTTGTAAAGGTTAACAACTCTGCAAAATCAATCTATTTTTTAGACAACTCTATGGTTCTACAAGTGTAATAGGTCCTGAAGAGAATGAAATCAGTATAAGGAACTTTACAATCCAATTAGAATAAAAAGCATGAACTAATTAGAGTACTAGTCATGTTGGTTCTTATTTATTGACTTCCTATTATGTGTCAGGAACGTGTGTTACCTAATCTTCAACAGTGAGGTAAGTATTACTCCCATCTCACAGGTAAAGAAAAAATAAAAATAACTGGCATTTATTATTTAGTTACTATATTCCATATACTCTTAAGTGCTTTACTTATTTTAATTAATTTCATCCTTACAACAACACTATGAAATATGTATTATAATTCCCATTTTTAAGATGAGGAAATATATTCCCAGAGATTGAATCAGTACTTTACAATCTTTTTCACATGGGGGCACACTTAGAAAATTCTAAAATTTGTTGACAATCTGGGATTTGAGGCACCTTATGGGGCTTGATGAAAAACTCTGTACATCTGTATTAATGATTTTACTAACAGATGATTTAGTGGAGGATCAAGAAAATTATGTGGAATGTGGTCACTTCAGGCTGCTCCTCAGCAATGGAAACAAGTATTATGTAAAGTATGCATTAAAATAATTATTTTATTCAGGAAGATTCAGAGGGAGCCTACAATTCATATAGTGATAAAATGTAATTTCAACAGTTATATTGAACAGTTATAAAAATTGCTTTGAATATTTTATCATAAAATGTTTTACAATCAACAGCATTTTATGGTGCACCTGCAACACGTTCATGGTCAAGGAGCTCTGAATTAAATTACTTGCAAGGCAAATGGCTAATAAATGGCTGAGTAGAATTAAGGCTCGAATCCAGGGCTAACTCTGAAATCTATTCTTCCAGCCTCTATACAATCTTGCACTTCTGCGGTGAAGAACCAAACTGTGTGACTGCATTTATCCTTAGACTATTCGATTATTTGAAGTTTGGTCACGCAGGCTCACTATAAGAGTGAGCTTATTGTTAATCATGGTCTTCAATTAATCTTGTCCCCATTTCCCAACAATTTTGGAACTAGCATTCCATTCTTCTTTATATTCTCTACCCATGTCCATAGCAAGAAATAGATGGGCAAGTGGGGCAAGTGAAGACTCTGAATTGATAGGAAGCAGACTGCTTCTGTGTTCCAGTGACACCTGCTTGGGTTTATTCTCTCTTTGGGCTTCTGCTTGCCTGCATTCACTGGAAGATGAGTCTCAGCAGAGAACCCATTCCAAGGGCAGCCTATTGTGCTTATACAGAGATACTAGATTATAATAAATGGCTACATACGTTTTCACTTACCCAGCCCCTAAAATGCAAGAGGCAAACTCTAGGTGTGATTCTATTCATTTTCCCTGCATAGCAAGATACACCTCTGAGCAGAAAAGATTTCCCATGTGCTTCAGAGAACCCACTATCTCATGCAGGTGAATATACTGGGACTGATATAGATGTTGGAGTTATTTGTGTACATTAGGGCACGTTGTTTTAAAATGAAGCTTGATATTATGTGTGTTTTACCTAATGATGGTTTGCCTAATTTCCAAGCCCACTTGCATTTGAATTTCACTCTCCAGGCTTTTGCACAATGGGGGAATCTGAAGGAGTTGGAAGACAAAGAATGCATTTTATTCCTGGCTTTGTCTGGCATGCTGGATGCCTGGTGTACAGGTGGTAATATGTGGCAGGACATCTGGGGCAAGGTTGGTGGCCCATTAAGGTATCCTGAGCCCTGATCAGAGAGAGCTTGGAGCCAACAGAGCTGTCAACACTCAGTTTCTTTCTGATTAAGATTCTTCCTCTTAACCCCTGGAGGCCACTTAACCTTCCCACCTCCAGGAAAAGATAGCTTTAAAACCTGAGGTCATTGCTTAGTGGAAGGCCCAGTAGCTGACCGGACCAAAAAGGGTCTCTCTTAGCCTCTCTGAGCTGCTGTTCCAATATCAGGCTCCTCTGCTGGCAGGTGAGCTCATGCCCTGTGACATACAGAACTCCTAAGATAAAATGGCTCCCACAGGAGCAGCTTCTCAAGGAAGAGTGAAGACGATTAAGGAACCCTCTGGTCAGGGAAAAATAGGGTTATTAATTATTGTGGTCACTTGGCTACTTCAGGGCTGATGTGGGTTTTTTGTTTTGTTTTTGTCTTTTTTGAGCTCATGCTTGGAAGGTCAGGATACTACCCTCCCAAGTAGGAAGAGAGTTGGATTTTCTTTTCTCATTGTGATTCAGCCTGGCTTATCTCAATAAACTTTAGTGTATAAACTTCTCACTCCACTCCAACTCCTTAAAGGCAGAAATTATATCTTACTCATCATTCTATTTCTAATGTATGTACAGTAACCGGTACATAGTAAGTGCTTTAAAATCTATCATGCTGAAATAATTACAGGTTTAACGATGCAATGCCTGGGAATGACTTTCAAGTAATATGGGAGGAAGGAAGAATTGGATTGAAATACAGATGAAACAAGATTGACCATGAGATGAAAACTGTTCAAGCTGGGTGGTATGCCACTGGAGTTTGTTATACTTTATTCTCTCTAGTTTTGTGCTTGACATTCCCATAATAAAAAAAATTAATATCTGAATAAAAAGCATAACAAAATGTTGAAAGAGGTAGCAAAGACTGGCCTGGTGCTCTTTAAATAATATCATCTTCTAATTAAGAACATAGCTGCTTTGCATTTTTCTTGTCAGGCCACGTGACTTAAGTTCTGACCAATGAAATGAAAACAGAAGTGATGTAAGCCTCTTCCATTTGTGACCCTTAAAATGTTTTGCATGATCTTCTAAGCTTTCTCTCTTCCATTTCCTCCAGGTGGATACAGAAAATCTAGTGAAAGACTAAAAGCTCCTAGGGAATGATAGCGCCTAGGTGAAAGAGCATGGACTTCTGGGGAGCAGAACCACCTCCCACCCTCTACTGATGAATCTGCAATAGGCAATGATGTGAGCAAGAAATAAGCCTTGTGTTTTTTTAAAAAGTACAGTATTTAATTGTCCATAATCCATAAATCAAGTTTTGAATCTACCTATTTTAGACATGGAAGGAGACTCTCAGTAGTTATTTGGCTTTTTAGCAAATCCATGGCTATAATTAAATACTTCTGAGGATAATGATAATAACAAAACTAACATTTATTGAGTACCTATTATATGGTACTCACTGTTTTAAATGTTTTATGTGTATTAATTCATTTAATCCTCACAACAACTCTATGAAGTTGAAACTAGTATTGTCCCCATTTTATAGAGGAGGAAACTGAGAAAATAAGTAACTTGCCTAAGTCAAATAATTGGTAAGTGAGAGAGTCAAGATTCAAATCCAGCTCGCAATACTACCTCAGTGTTTTGGGCTTTGTCTTGAGGGAGGAGTACTGGCATGACATAAAATCTAGGCACCATGAGGTATCCCCTATTGAGGCAGTGCTGGACCCCCATTCTGGGAGTGGTACAAAGAACAGGATAAGATCCAAAGTCTGATCTTTCCGTGTCCATGTAAAGGATGACCTAAGCGAGCAAAACCTAATGATGGTGTCCTTGATCGATCATCTGGGCCAAAACCAAGTGTGAAGGCTTCATTTGCTCTCAATGAGTCTTCTGTGATTCAGTTCTCTTCCATTTCCTCTCAGCCCTGGCCTTTTCTGCTTTTACCATAGGAAGAAAATAGCTGTCATCTTCTTCACCATCATACCCCACTCCCCTACACCCTTTACCTGGCCCAACCTTACTGACTGCCTCTTCTTGACCACACACCCCAACCCCCACCCCCAGAGCCTACCTTTTCTCCTCTCTTCCAGGCAGCCCAGAACACATATTAGGGCAGAGAGTCAGTAATGCTCATCAGACCTCCAAATGACATGGTAATTAATAACTCCCTTGCTTCCTGACTTCACTTGCTACTGTGAATGCTGCCTATCACTAGCCAGCAGAGCTGAGGAGGCGACACCATCAAACTTTTTTCCAGGGTGCTACTTAGGATAGAGATTTTTAAACTGTTCTTCTTGGAGAAGTTTCAGGAACCTCCTGAGAAGGTGGGAAAGGATACAGAGAATGTTGAATGAGTGGGCCTCTAAATAACCCAACCCCACTGCTAAGAGAGCAGCACCACTTTATCTGTTCCATGTAAGATTTCATTTGAATCATTCCACTGTTAGAGAATTAATGAATGAAGAATACCCTTGTTTTGGAAGATCACTTGGATCTCCAAATCTCTGATCCCTTCACTTCTTGGAATTCTCAGTTTCCACCATTCTTGCTTACCAGGAACAAGGTGGGAAATAGCCTAGCTGACTCCTAAATCCCAGCATTTCACCCTGTAATCTCCAGGCCCAAGGAGAATTACAACAAAATAGAGCTTATGGGTTGGAGTAACAGCTGGTGAGTGGCTGCATCACACACACAAGTCCCGCAGTTCCAAATCTGAACTTGACTAAATCTCTAGTAGCTTTTTATAGAGTAGGTACTAAATGAATAAGATGGGTGGATGACCCAATCTCAATTGGTCTGGATGTCATTCCAGTGGGGGAAAACTGGCCTTGTATCTCAGGATAGCCATAGTATTCTTTCTTCAAGATTCAGAGTGGTAACTTGGCATAGGCATTAAGAATGTGGGATCTAGACAGGATATTTCACTTTTATAACTAAAAGTTCATTTTTAACTAAATGAAAAATGTACAAAAGTATTCATTTTACCTCTGGGGAAAAAATAAAGAATGTAAGGTCCAGAATCAGACTCTCTGGCTTCAAATCCTGACTCTGCCACTTTTAAAAACTGTGTGAGCCTATCATAAATAATATTTATGTTAAAATGTTATCATAAACAATATTTCCCTCATAAGGTTGTTTTCAGGATTGAGTGAGTTAATCATAATACTTGGTGCCTGACATAGTGCTCAGTAAACATTAGTAAATGTTAGCTCTCATCATTATTGTTACCCTGTTGAAATACCACCTTCTAACTCTTCTAAGCAGAATTCATTATTCTCCTTTTTCAGACCTCTGATGAAATTGTGAGGACTTTTTTTTCCAAACCCCAAATCATATTAGGTGGTGGGAACAATGAAGGAGAGTCTTTGAAATCTGGATACATAGGCATCAAAAGTAACAACCTTATTCCCTTCCTAGCAATTATGGTTACTTGTTTGTCTCTCCCTCTCCACTTCTGTCTCCTTGGGGGAAGCTTCTACATTTTACTTATCTTGGTATCCGAAGGGCCTGGTACACTGTAAGTACTAAGTGCCGTTTGGATAGACGGGGGAATGGCATTGACAATGTCTGGAGTTGGAAGTAATCCAGATCCTTGCTTCCCACAGAGTCAGCTACTTTCTCTGCCCCAAGATAAAGATGAGATGAAGAGTCTGGGCTAGATCCAGGGCATCTCTGCTGAGCTTGGCTGTGAGACTGTGGGAATTCAGGGCATGTAAGGAAAATAGCATTTGCTGAATCCCTACCATGTTCCTAGTAATATGCTGGGTTCTTTACAGAAACCTGATTCTCACAGCAATTTAATAGAACTATATTCTTGTTAGTCCCATTTTTATAGATGATGAAACTGATTTTTAACAACTTTCCCAAGGTCACATAGCTGATGTGTCTGAGGCTGAATTCAAACTTAAGCTTGTGCTCTTTCTTCTGTACTTGCTGGTTCCTGCTGAAGTAAGCCGAGAACTCTGCACCCCATCCCACCTCCCTATTCCACTCCATCTCTCCTGTCTACCTCAATCTTATCTTTGTTCTTCCATATTAGCTTCCCTAATATTATTTTTCTTCCTGAGTTGGCTTGTTTATCACTTGGCCATGTCTCTTATTAAGATAACTAGAGCCTTTAAACACTTTGCATTGTGATTCTGACTCATTTATCAGTGCGGTGCTGAGCACTCTTGAGCTTAGCAATTAGGCTCAGCTCAAAGGGGCCATAACATCTACACCTTTACCTGCTTTCATAGGGTAGTAGGGTAGAGAGGACAGAACGTGAGGTGAAGCTGTGCACATCGGTATGTGGTATATGCATGGTAGAGGAGGACCCAAGGAGGGAAAGCGGCAAGATGACACCACCAGGCCCTTCTCCCTTAGTACTCAGCCTTAACTCAAAGTGGTCTTGTGGCTTGGGCAGAGTCTCTGGAGCCATACTGCCTGCATTCAAATCCCAGCTATGCTACCTACCAGATGCATGACCTTGGGCAAACTAAATACTCTCTCAGTGCCTCAGTTTCCTCATCTGTAAAATGTTAATATTTGTATATATTTCACAGGGCATTTGTAAAGATTAAACAAGTTAATAAATGTAAAATACTTAGAACAGGGTTGTTGTGAGGACTAAATGAGTTAAAACACTAAATGAATACCATATAGTAAATGCCATCTGTGTGTTTGACTTTATTGTTATCATTATTATTATCTTCTGGGTGAGAATGATAATGGATGAGGCCAGAATGATAACAGTGGGAGAAAAGGGGTCATATTTGGGGAATCTTTTAAAGGTAAAGCCAACAGGATTTGCTCAAAAATTGGTTGTGTGGAATGAAAAATAGAGGAGTCTAATCTGCTCCCTTTTTTTGGTGGTGGGGGGGTACCAGGAGCCAGGGATTGAACCTGGGGCCTCAAATATGGGAAGCTGGCATTCAATCACTGAGCCACATCGGCTTCCCTGAGTTGGTTTTTTCATTTGTTTTGCTTGTTGTTTGTTTTTTCAGGAGGCATACAGGAACTGAACCTGGGAATCTCCATGTGGGAGGCAGGTGCTCAACCACTTGAGCCACATCTGCTCCGTCTCCTACCTTCTTACTACAGATGAGGTATCTGAGACCTAGCCAGCACAGCTGAGGCCACCATTGGTACAAGCGATTTTTAAATAGTACTTGTTGCTAAACAGTTAAACAACATTTACAAAAATCAGAATCACTCATGCTCTAATATCTACAAATCTCTATGTAATAAACAATTTTCATTTTTATCTATCCCCTTCAATCCTTATCTTTATGCATGCATGATTTTTAAATAATTATGATAATTGCATCAACATAATTTTATATTCTACAAGAGAAATGCACCATTTCCTGACTCTCGGAAAGGTTCATTGGTCAAACATTAAGAAAATTACTCAAGCCCATTTATACTCCAGATATATACAGGGCACAGAAGTCCCATTTTAAGATGAAAGAACATACAATCCTTAATTCAGCTGCTAAAACAGCTGTGGAAGACAGAAAGTCATTCGTTTAATCACTCAGCAAACATTTATTCACTGAGCCTATTTTTAGGCACTTAAATAAGTTGATCAGTAAGTAGATCATACTCCTTATTTCAAGATCACAGTCTTGTGGGGACAGACCAAGCTGCCATAATTTGTTTTTATATCTAAGGGCTATTCTGAAGATATATGTGTACAAGTCATGGTGGAAGCACCACAAGAATGCACTTTACTCTATTTATAGAGGTTAGTGAGGCTTTTGAAAAGAGGTGACACCTGGACAAATGAAGCTTATTTCCATCACTTTAGATAGGGCACAGAAGAGACTTAGCTCAATTGGCTTTTTTTTGGGG
>JAQZBX010012089.1:0-41778 GCA_029593785.1 Cabassous unicinctus | reverse complement strand
CTTGACATTCTTTCTTAAATAATACGACTTGAAACTAATACAACTTATGTCATATGACAAGGGGAAAAGATAAGGAAGAAATCAAAGATATTTGTTTTATGTACATGTATAAACATACTCATAATAAAACAAGGAAGAAATATTCATGGCCATTGTAGTCCTCATTTCTGTAACTAGTCACATGGTTATAGTTCATATTTGTCACTACCCTCTCTCACTACCTATTCCATGTTTCAGCCAGCCACTCAAATAGAGTCCTTTCTATCCCCTTGAGCTACAACACTGAATCCTGAAACAGTGCTTAGTGGGCCCATAACAATAAATTCAGCCTGATCCAAATTTATATTCCTTCCACCATTATCGCACAGCCTTAAAATCCATTCCCACACATACAGCCAGAGGGGAATTTTGATCCAAGACAGACTGCATGGCTATAAATGATTTTGATGTGATTTTGTACTTAGCATTGTTATTGAAATGATTTAAGGTGTTTTGAAATATAGTGATGGAATGAACATATTTTGCATATGGAAAGAACATGTATTTTGGGGATTCAGAGGGTGGAATGTCCTGGTATGTCTTTTGTGGACCCCAGAAAATTATGTTCTAAAGTAACCCATTCCTTTGCCTGTAAACACAGTGTAGATAGGGCTTTTCGATTAGATTCAGTTAAGGAAACTTTAAGTAAATCATTTTTTATTAGATTGCTTTAGGGTTTTGATTGGACTGTGTCACTGAGGCATAACCCAGGTTAGGTCTCTGACCTTTTGCTGAGTCTTATATAAATTGAGACCACAGAGAGAGACACAGAGAAAAGGATGCTCTACCATTTTGACCCAGCCACATGAGATAGAGGACTCCAGGCTCGCCTACAACTGCAGAAAGACACAGAAGCCCTGAGAGGCTCAAGGAGACATGGCCCAGGGAGAGATGCCTCATTGTCCACAGCTGAGCTCCCGGAGAAAGTAGAGAGATACTGGCAGACCTGCTATCTTGCCTCACCACATGGCAGGATTCCAGGATCTGTTAGCAGCCAAACTTTGCTGAGAAAGCATCTCTGATAATGCATTGATTTGGACATTTTCACAGCCTCTGAATTGTAAGATTTTACCCCAAATAAATCCCCTGATTTATGTCTGTATAAGTTGTAAAACTCATGCAGTTCTGTTGGAGTATAGCATACTTCCTCATGGGTCACACTTTGTACTTCACATTTGAGGGCTAGCTGTGACTTTAGTCTATTTTTAGGTCTGGAAGAAAAGAGGGGTGGTAGGGGTGGGTAACAAGAAGCATTACAAGTGTTTTACAAGCCAATTGCCTCAAGACATTCAACTGCAGTTTTATCTGGAGAGACAGAATGGATCTCTTCAGGTGGGGATTGGATGGCAGATTCCTTGGGGAAGACTGGAGGTCAGGTGGCCCACTCCTTGGGGCAGGCTGGAGATGGGGTGATCATCTCCTCAGGGCAGGCTGGAGGTCAGGTGGCTCTTTCCCTAGGTCAGGTAGGAGAATGGGTAGCTGTCTACTCAGGGCATACCATTGCAGGTTTATCTGGCAAATCTCAGCAGAATTTAGGGTTTCAATGTCCCTACTGCCATCATCATCAATCCATATGTGTCCATCCCAATCGTCAGGATTCCACTCCTTTACAATCAATGTCCTCACTTTAACAGCAGACTCCCTGCAAGGTTGAGAGTTTAGTTTCTGTTGTAACTCTGCTACTCACACAATGAGACTCTGGGTCTTTTTTTCAGAGATCTCAAGTCTGTGCCTACATGAAACAAGATTTTTGTTTAGGGCACACATAGGTACTTTCACATCACTCATGCAGCATTTAAGTTGCAAATTTGAAACTTTCAGCTCATTCCTTTCTTTTGTAAGTGTATCTGGTGTATTTAGGAACAACCAGCCAACATCATTGTACTTTATAACTCCACAAAACTCTGCTAAGGTATCAAAAACACTCCCACCCAGAGCCTTGCCTCTTATAACAATGGAAATACTCCTATCCAGTGGTGATATATTGTGTATCACTATTGCCAACTCACAACATGGACTGCCAGTGGCCTCTTGATTATTGGAAATAGAGTCATTAGTGCCTTTGAATCTGATCAGAGTAGACAGTCAATCGCAAAACCCCAGAACCAACTTAGAAATTCCATTTTTATTATTCTGTTTCTTAAGAACTATTCCTAGTACCAAGCTGTGTTAGTAAGGGTTCTGTAGGGAAATAGAACTGCCTGGAGATATCTGTAAATAGTAAAAGATTTTATAAAATTATCTCATGTGACTGTGGGGAGTTCAAATTCTGTAGGGCATGAGTTCAAATTCCATAGGGCAGGCTGCAAGTCAGAAACTCTGATATAGGTCCTTGATGAGTTACCCAAGAGATGCTGTCTGTCTGAAATAGAGATGGGAATTCTCTTCCTGAATGCTGAAATAACTTCTCTTTTTAAGGTCTTCAACTGATTGGATGAGACTTCACTCATTGCTGAAGGCAATCTTCTCAGTTGATTGTACATGTAATCAGCCAAAGATGCAATCATCTCACTGATGATTAAAGTCTAGGAAATGTCCTTGCATTACAATTATCCCAGTGCTTGCTTGACAAAACAACTGGGCACATTACCTAGTCAAGTTGACACATTAGCCTAACCATCACAGTGTTCCCTCCTCTTCAATCTTTTGGAAGAGTTTGTGTAGAATTGGAACTAAGTCTTCCTGTAATGGTTGGTAGAATTCCCCTGTGAAACTATGTGGTCTTAGGCTTTCTTGGGGAGGGGCATGTTTTTGATGATTGATTCAATTTCTTTACCAGTAATTTGTTTGTTGAGATCTTTTATTTCTTCTCGAGTCAATGTAGGAAGTTTGTGTGTTTCCAAGAATTTGTCCATTTAATCCACAGTATCTAATTTATTGGCATACGGTTGTTTATTTCAGCAGGATTGTAGTAATGCTCCCCTGTTCATTTCTGATTTTAGTTATTGGTGTCCTCTCTATTTTTTTCTTTGTCAGTCTGGCTAAAGGATTCTTTTTTTTTTTAATTTTGTTGATCTTTGCAAAAAAGAAAAAATACAACAACAACTTTTGGCTTTGTTGATTTTCTCTATTGTTTTTGTTTGTTTTCTATTTCATTTATTTCAGCTCTAATCTTTATTTCCTTACTTCTGTTTGTTTTGGGTTTGGTTTGTTCTTCTTTTTCTAGTTCTTCCAATTTTGAGTTTAGGTCTCTGATTTGAAGTCTTTATTAATGTACATGCTTAGAGCTATACATTCCCTCTCAGCACTGCCTTTGCTATATTACATAAGTTTTGGTATGTTGTATTTTCATTTGCATTATATTATTTTCATTTCCTAATTTCACTTCTGATTTCTTCTGAAATCCATTGCTTATTTAAGAGTATGTTGCTTAATTTCCACATGTTTGTGAATTTTCCCTTCCTTCCTCTGTTATTACTTTCCAGCTTCATTCTGTTGTGATTGGAGAATATACACTGTATGATTCAATATTTTAGAATTTCTTAAGACTTGTTTTATGATTTATCATATGATCTATCCTAGAAAATGATCCATGTGTGCTAAAGAAGAAAGTGTATTCTGTTTTCATTGGGTAAAGTGTTCTATATATGTCTGTTAGGTCTAGTTGGTTTAGTGTATCATTCAAGTCCTGTACTTCCTTATTCCTAGATGTTCTATCCATTATTGAGAGTGGTGTATTAAAGTCTTCTATTATTAATGTAGAACTGTCAATATCTCCCTTCAAGTTTATCAGTATTTGCTTACTATATTTTGTGGCTCTGCTGTTAGGTGCATATATATTTATATTTGTTACATCTTCCTGTTGAATTGTCTCCAATATCAGAATGTAATGACTATATTTGTCTCTCATAACTGTTTTTGACTTAAAGTTTATTTTATTTGATACTTGTATAACCAGCTCAGGTCTTTTTTGATTACTACTTGCAGGTTTACTTTTTCCCTTCTTTCACCATGAATTTACTTTTATCTTTGACTTTAAGGTGAGTCTCTTGCAGACAACACATAGTTGGGTCATGCTATTTTATCTATTCTGCCAACTTATGCCTTTTGACTGGAAAGTTTAATCCATTTACATTGCAAATCACTACTGATAATACAGGACTCTCTCATTTTGCTATTTAGCTTTTGTAAGTCAAGCCTTTTATGTCCCTCATTTCTGATAAAGCTTACTTTTATATTTATTTGCTTTCTTCTGTTGTACCTTATTGAGTGCCTTCTTATTTCTATCTGGATATATATATATCCAGATATATATATATATTATATATATATAATCTGTTTTCCTTGTGGTTACCATTTAACATCCTAAATATGTAACAATTACACTTGGTTTGATACCAGTTTAACTTAACTAACATGCACATATACTTTTCCTATAACCCTCCATCCCTCCACCCCCAACAATTTTTTGGTACCTATTACCTCTTATAACTTTGTACATTGTATGTCCAAAACAAAAACAAAGGTTTATCATTACTTTTAATGTATTTGCATTTTAGCTCCTGTAGGAAGTAAGAAGTGGAGTTACATACCAAACAATGCAATACCATAATACTGGCAATTATAATTAACCATACGATTAGCTTTACCACAGGTCTTTATTTCTTTATGCTGCTTTGGACCACTGTCTAGTGTCCTTTTTTTTTCCAGTCTGAAGAACTCCCTTTTAACATTGTTTTTAGAGCAGGTCTACTGGTGATGAACTCCCTCAGCTTTTGTTTATCTGAGAATGTCTTAATCTGTCCCTCATTTTTGAAAGAGAGTCTTGCTGGATATAAAATTCTTGGCCGACAGTTGTTTGCCTTCAGAACTTTAAGTATTTCAACTACTGCCTTCTTGCCTCCATGGTTTCTGATGAGAAATTGGCACTTTATCCTTTTTGGACTTGCCTGTATGTAACACATTGCTTGTCTCTCACAGCTTTCAGAACTCTCTCCTTTTCCTTTGCATTAGAGAGTACAGTCATATATGACAGAGCGTATTTTTCTTCATGCTTATCCTGTTTGGTGTTCTCTGAACTTCTTGGATTTGCATATTCAATATTTTGCTAAGTTTGGGAAATTCGCTGTCATTATTTCTTTGACTATTCCTTCTGCCCCTTTCTCTCTTTCTTCTACTTCTCAGTCTCCCATAACATGTATATTGGTATTTTATTATGGTGTCCCATGGCTGTCTTAAGCTATTTTTGCTTTTAATATTTCTTTATTCTTTCTGCTCCTCAGCCTGGCTCATTATGAGTTTCTTGTATTGAACTTCATTGATACTTTGACAGGTCCAGTCTGCTCTTGAAACCCTCCTGGACATTTTTCATTTCAGTAGTTGTGGTCTTCAACTCCAGTAGTTCTGTTTGGTTCCTTTTTAAAATTTATATCTCTTGGACTCTCATATTGTTCATTCATTCTTTTCCTGATATACTATAGTTCTTTCTCTATACCTTCCTTCATCTCTTTAAGCATTTTTAAGATCATTTTTTAAAGGCTTTGTTTGGTATGTCCACATTCTCATCTTCTTTGGTGGTACTTTCTAGATTTTTATCCTCTTCCTTTGGATGGCCATCATTTCTTGTTTCTTTATCTTGTTCTCTTTTGTTGCTGACTGTACATTTTAATATTTTAAAATGTTAACTCTGAGGTTTACTCCCTGGTATGTCTGTATTTTGGTTTTGTAACCATCTGCTGATAAGACAGCAATTTTCTTAGCTTCTGCCTTCCTATCAGGAAAATCTGCCCAAGGATTTTCCCTCTCTTACTGGGTCTCTGTTTTGTCCTGGGATTTTGCTTGTAGTTGTTTTGGAGTTCCCCTGCTTACAGGAGTTTGGATGTCCCCTCTGTTTCCCAGGGGACAAACTTCCCTTTCCCAGTTATCTGAAGCCGGCAGGCCTTTGCCTCAGATTGTCTGCCTGTACAGTAGTATACACTGCTTTCTTTTGCTGGAGGGAAAATTCTGGGAGGAGGGTCACCCCCAGGAAGACTTTCCCAATTTGGACTTTCCCTGCCAAAACAGGGCCAAGGACCCACAAAGGGGCTACAGACCAGCTCCAAAGTGCCCTGTGAAGGTGGTCAGCGAGGGCACCAAAAACTTCTCTGACAGCTCCCCAAAGCTGAGCTTTCCTGGCCTGCCCATAAAGGCAGCCCTTCAGCCAACTTTTGTGCACAGCCCCAAGGAAGCCCTGCATCTTTAAATCTCCAAAGCCTTTGCCCCTTTCCTGGGAGGGTTGAAACAAACAGCTGCCTCCACCTTTGTCTAGAGTAGGTTGAAACAATAACTGCCCTCAGAACCAGGACCCAGCCATCTGAATTCACTAATCAAAAGCCATGATGGGTGATCAGCTGTGCATACCCTTTTTCTTGGACAAAAGGATTTTTATACTGTTTTCTCTTACCAGCCACTAGCTAGGGACTAAGACCCCAAAGTGGCCTGCCGTAAGAGTGTGGGATGGAATCCAGTAGACACCATGCAGAAAGAGCAATTTACAGTTTTTTACAGTAATTTATCAGCCTCTTCTTCCCACTTTTCTCTATATGCTGTACAGTTTTATTCTGGACTCTGAACTATTTTCAAAATAGTTGTTTCAGACAGTTCTAGCCTATTTTATAGTTGTTTTCATGGGAAGGACTGAGTCCTGGGTCTCCCTACTGTGTCATCTTCCCTGGAAGTCATTAGATTTATTACTTTTGGCCAGCATGATTAGAAATGTCCTCATGGGAATCCTGCAAGGTGATTTTTAAATTCAAAGATGGACTTAGGTATGATAACAGCACCCAATAAAGAACAATAAGAATGGCAGGCACACAAAAAAGTTAAAAGGCATGCTTAGAAAAATGAGTTTACCATAGCTATATGGCTCCGAATGTGGTGGTTCTTGAACTGTAAGCTAAGAAATTTGTAATCTATTCTGTCACCAATGGAGAGCTCTCATTGAACTCTCTAATGACAGGCTCAGAGAAGCATTTTGTGAGGTTGGGAAATATAATGGATGAAGGATGGATTGGGCAGATCAGATTATGGAGATGAGTTAGAAAGCCCCAATTATCTATAAGTGGTTGTAAGTTATGCACTCTAAGTGCTTAAACCAGGGTAACAAGATGCCAATTTGGGAAAATATATTTATGCATAAAAAGGAGACTTGATGATTTATGTATCAGGATTTTGTTTGTTTGTTTGTTTTTAATTAGGAGTTCATAGTTGACACTGCAATGTGCTGCCCAGACCTGCCATTCGTGACTGCAGGACTGATTTCCCTTTTGGGATTTCCTCAGCTAAAGAAAGTCACTTTTCCCAATCACCTCTCTTTCCTTGGGGGTAACCTGCATCCAATGACTGGTAAAAATTAGGGTAAAAGCCCCAGACTCATCACCTCAACTCAGGAAAACACTGAAGGAGCATCCTACCTTTTGAGATCCTAATAGAGTCAGCAGAGGCCTTTATTAAGAGTACATTACCCCCTAACTTCTTTCCCGAGTCCTTCTTTCCTTTCCCTTCCCTTTTGCAGGTAGTGATCCCAAGGGCACTCCCTAATATACCTCCTACATACTAATCTCCATCTTGGAGTCAAAACCAATCAATAACAATCAAAGATGATGCTAAGGTTTCAAGCTTGTGTGGCAAGAGCATTGTGATACCATAAACCAACACCTGGTGGGCAAGAAGAGCAGGTTGTGATAAAGGAATGATGACCAGAAGAAATGCATAGTGGCTTTCAGAATGTTAAAAATTAGGGAATCATGAGGTACCAGGTAGAAATATCCAGCAGGCAGCTGGAAAACACAGGGCTAGAATTTGGATGCAAGGTTACAGCAGCAAAAGCATATATTACTGTTATCCACATAGAGGAGATAGTTCAACTCCTATTTTGAGTCATGTTGTTGGTGCTGCTGCTTCTATTATCCTGTGAGAAAATCCCAATACCCCAAGATTTATTATTTGATGCCTGATAAGATTTATTTTAAACTAAGTTCGCTTTGGTCTGTGTATTAGTTATATGTTCAAATGATCTAGCTGAGGATTTAGATTAGCATCGTGGACAAGTTTTCAGCAACGTTAAACCATTTCATCTGCTCAAAGACACGATAACTGCTTGTTTTTAAAGCTTCCAATAAGATAGGAAATATCCTCCCACCCAAATAGTCAGGGACAATATATTTTAATCAGGGACAATGCAGAACTTAGTGAAACCCTGAATCTTAACAAAAAGTACAAGCTTTTCAAAGAATATTAGGCTATTGGGACCAAGCAGAACTCAGGGGGTGATTTAATGTATTTTCTTCTGCCTCAGTGAAGGATGGTCCCTAAATGGTACCTAAGTATGATCCAAAAATAAGATAGAAAGCATATCGTATTCCATATGAAAAATACATACCTTGTTTTCTTATTCAGAGTGCCTATGAAATGCCATTTTAACCAGTTTGTGTAAAGATTTGCTTTCTCTGGCAACTTGGATTATAGTATTCAAAAACGTTATATTCTACATTAAAGGTGTATTCCTTTTATGTGACCATTAATTTTAATCTTGTACATTTAAAGGTATTTCCTCACATGGGAGCTTAACAATACATGCTTTAGAAAGTGAACTTGAGATCGAAGAAATGTGAATTCAATTCATTCATTGGCTCAAATATTAATAGGGCTAGAAGATAAATCATAAGATTAGAATTTTGAATGTCTTTAGTTAGGAACTTGAGCCTTTGGAGAATCTGGGTAAAAACAGAAATTTATAGAGTGCTTTATCTATGCCTTTCATTATACTACGCTAATTTTTTTTTTTTGAACAAAGGTTATCTTGTTTAATTCTTATAGCCACACAATTGTTATAAGATGGTTATAAGGCAGTTATAACCATCCTATGGTTGCCCATGTTACTAAACAATGAAACTGAGAGCAAAATAAGTATGCCAAAGTTCACATCAATGATAAGTAACTTTCACTTTGTCCCGGCTATCTTTCCAGGATTTTATCATATAAGCCACTCAATGAGTTACTTAAACATTGATAATATTATGAGAAACACAAAAAGTTTCAAGTTATTTCAGTCATAACATCACAGTATCTCTAGTATACATCTGTCCTCAAAGACCTTCAAGAAACAGAATAAAGAAAAGATCCTCCTCTCCTTTAGATTAATTTGGAAGCTTTTCAAATTAGTCCCCTATTAATATCAACTGGAATTCATCCTAATCATTATTAGTTTAATAATCAATATTAGTTTAATCTCACTGTATACAAAATGTCAATAGGAATCATGAAGTGGCTATAGTCAAATATTTTCATTTATTTATGTTTAACTTTTACTAAAAATTATAGGTGCATCATGCAGTAATAAAAGTAGGCACACGTGCTAATTAATGCATTTCTTAATAATATATGCTTTTTACAATAAAATAACTAAAAAATTATCCCAAACCAATTTTTTTGAAAAAGGATTAATACCTCATGTAGACTTTGGAGCATTTCTCGCAGGCATTAAACATTCTTTAGGGCATTTATTAACACATTTTTAATCTAATGTTGGTGTCAAACACCTACCTGGCATTTAAGTCCTTAGCATCAAAACTGCAGTTAGGATTTATTGGGCACTTTTTACATGCCAGGCTCCTTGTTAAGAGCTTAAAAAGTCTTATCTAATACAATTATCAGCAATAATCCTCTAGTAGGCAATAACATATTATATAAAAATGCTGAAACCTAAGGTGGTGTAGTGATTTGCCCCAAATCCCACAACTGAAAAATGAAAATATACACTCTCAAAGCCAATTGACTTGAATGCCTTTGCTTAAAACAAGTGATTAAAAGGTTCTGCTACTTACTTCTCAGTGGTCCATTGCAATGTCTTTAGTAAAAAAGTATCATAGAGCATTGTTAGACTTGGGGACCGGCAAACCGCATCAGCATCACTGGGAACTTCTTAGAAACACAAATTCACCATTCTCTCCCCAGGCCTGTTGAGTCAAAACCTCTTAGGGTGGCGCCCAGCAACCTGTGTTTTAACAGACTCTTCAGGTGATTCTATTCCATAATAAAGTTTGAGAATCACAGCTGTAAAATATTATTTAACCCTTCAAAATCCCTTTCTTCACATATCACATTAAGGAGTGAAAGAAATGATGAGGGCAATTTTTCTCCAATTAGGGAGTTCTCTGCAGTTTCTTCAGAGACAGAAAGAACTCTTTATTTTATATGTGCAATAATTGCCAATTGCCAATTGCTAGTAAAACCAAGTCATAATAGTGATTTAGTGTAGACCAATCCTAAGGGATACAGAAAATATTTTTTAAAAAGCATTTGATCTAGATTTTTAAAAAATGAACTTTAAACATTTAAGAGTATGGACATTTTTTTTAATGGGCCCAGTTTTGTACAGTCTTAGTGGATAGTTGGCCAATGGCCTTTTCTAATAGCTTTAATATTGTACAAAAATTAAATATGTAAAATACAAACTTCTTCTTCCTATATATGGTTTCTCTATTTAAAAAAAAAAGGAAATATTTATGAAAAACTCGACTTGGCTGATGATTAACTTTACTGAAGAAAGAAAGAAATCTTAAAAAAAAAAAAAAGATGGAAAATTTCAAGCATTCTCCATAAGAACATTACTGCGTTTAGGTATTTTGTGAATATCTGACATATCACCATGAATACTGATAAAAATATAATAATGAACTGGAGTTCCAGGTCTATGTCCCATACTTATTGATAGCATTCCACAGAATAATTAAGGAAGACAGATGTTTACATCCTCTTTTCATAACTACTTTCATCACTCTATGAATTAAACTAGAAGTATTCACTCTATTATAACTACATAGAACACATTCAAAACAGTATGAAAGCTTTTGCTTAGAATAGTGTTTTTGTGGGAAAAGATTAATTTCGCTATAGACATTCCATTAGAACCCAAAGAGGGCTATCTCACTCAGATGTGGAAACATGAATTGGGACTGTCAAATGCAAAATCCACTAAAATTAAATACCTACTTAAAAATAATTGTGCTTGCATTTTAAAAGCATTACATTTGGATGATGTCATACGAAATTGCCAGACTATAACACTGACTTACAGGATCTCTACTGCCAGTAAGCATTGGAGAAAATGGGAAAACCAGAAGGATTCAAGAGAAATTTGATCTTTTCCTGAAGAAAAAATGTTAGGAATAGAAATCTTATAAAAATAAGCTTAATGAAGTTGTGGAGCTATTTCAATGAACTACATCATTGGAAGGAGTGAGAAATCCTGGCCATGGAGACGAAGCAAACCGTCACTATTTTATCATTATCTTATTTTTCTAATGACAGGAGACACTATCTCTAAACTGGTAACTTCTTATAACCATGCCTAAACCAGAAGCCATTTTTCATATCAGAAGGTAAGAAGTAGAAGTATATGAAGGGAGAGAATAGGAAAGAAGGGAAAGAAGAAAGAAAAAAACTAGGAAATGGAAAAGAGTGAAGGAATGGAGAGAAAATCAGTTTGAAAAATTTAAAAACGTAAATGAAGATGATGTGATAAAAACAAGAAGGAAAATAGAACTGACAAAGAACAAAAGAGACTGATGATTCCTCATTTAATTTGGCAAAACATGATATATATAAAAGAAAATAGGTTTCAAATAGGGTCCATTTACCAGCTATGTGTTTAATAACATCTCAGGTGCAAATATTTTCTTTATTTTTTAAAACTGTTAACCAGTTCCTGTCCTTTGTAGAATGAAAACATAACAATTTTCCAGCTGTTCTTGCTGGTTAGGAACAGATTTGCTCTAGCATACTTGAATAGTGGGCTCTTCACAAATAGTACTCAGATGCTGTCTCTCTGACACATAGGCTGAAGAGAAAGCAGTGCCTTGTTTGCCAGCTTGCCAAAGGGAAGAACCAAATTCAGATATATATTTCGGTGCTTTTAATTACATTCACAATGTTGTATATCATTACCAACATCCATTACCAAAACATTTCCACCATTCCAATTAGGAATCTGCACATTTTAAATTTTAACTCACTATCCCCTATTTCCACCTCATCCCCCTGGTTTACAATGAAGGGGAATTGAACAATTAGGAGCATATTTTCTATATCTCTATTGTTTCTTCCCTTTTGCAGTTTAGGCAAATAATCTCTGCACATGTGTAGGTAATAACAAACAGATATCAAATATATAAACTTAAACAAGACCAAAGAATTGGAATTGGGGCATTTATTGTCAATTGTTGTTAATCCAAATGTAGAGGTAGAGATGTCTTTTCTTGTCTGGACCTTTTGACATTTGCAGCAACACATTCTGCATTTTACTCTGTCATCTGTGATATTGGAAATGAAATGCTGTGTCTGATCAGAAGCATCAAGCATGAAGCCAAGCAGAAGATACATAAGTATCTCATGGTCCATTGCTCCCAGTGATTGAGCTAGTGGGATCTAAAAGGGACACAGAGAGGTCTGACAAGCAACATCATCTCTCACTCTCTCAATTACACACCCACACCCACACATACACACATGAAGAAATAGCCTTTTCCGTCTGGTGGCTACTACAGATTAACTGAGTATTAAATCCTTCAAAGAATGTTAAATGTGAGTAGCTTTGAAACTTTCTTTCCATTTCAATTGACTTAGCATAATTAACTATAGCTTCATTAGTGTAAGTAGCAAAAAAAAGTCACAATGTTTATATTAAAACTTGATAGTACAATATACCACCTGATATTTCATTTACTTAAAATAGATTTTATTAATTTCTATCCTAACTGTGGATAAAATAATAGTTAATGTGGGTCACACATTTTGGAGAAAAAGTGATCTAGGTTAGCTCTAAATATTGCTTTTCTTCACTCTCTACAGCAGGGGTATAATACAATCTACAGCTTAAGGGCCATATACAGTCCTTCACCTGTTTTTGGATGGCCCATAGGAAATGGTGGGGAAAAAACTAAAAGAAGAATAACATTTAATAACACCTGCATATATGAAATTCAAATTCTAGTGTCCATAAATAGTTTTATTGGAACAAAGTCATACTCATGGGTTTACATATTGTATATGTCTGTGCTCACACCATAATGCCAAAGTTGAGTAGTTGTGACAAAGACCATATACCCACAAACCCCAAAATATTTATTGTCTGATGCTTTGCAAAAAATGTTTGCCAACTCCTGATCTATATGTTTCTCATCTACTTCAAATGAAGCAGAAATAGTCAAGTTAAGTCGAATAGTTTTGGTTCAAGTCTTGCTCAGAAATATTCTCCTCCAAAAGTTAATTCTCAACTTAATAATGTATGAATATGCAATTCTCTCCTGGCTTTCCCTCCACCCCAATCTCTGCTGTAGTAATAATTTTCATTATAGAGTATTCCATACCAATGCACAAAATTATTTATCCAATGCTGAAATTGAAGATGAAAAAAAGTAGGAAACAATGCAAGTCAGGAACAGGGGATTTTAACTGCACATACCACTTTAGCTTTCCAATGGACTAGATTTTCCACCAAAATATATTCTTATACAAGTGGTTCAAGAGGTAGAAGTATTTAATCTGGAAATGGAGAGAATTTATGCAAGTATTTGCCATCTGAAATGGGAAGATAAGATACATTAACTACAACAACCTTTTACCAGTTTGGCCATATACATAAGCTCTTTTCCCATCATTCTCATCTATATTTCTATCACAAAATTTACTTTAAAAAATAATAAATAGTTCTGCATTACAGTAATTTGTATACAGTTATCTCTTCTAATAAATTATAACTTTGTGAAAAGTAGCACAATATATTTTGTAGCCCTGTATTTCTAGATGATTGCCTCCAAGGGGTCCATGGACCCCTGGTTAAAAACCCCTGACCTAGAGGAAGGCAGCATTTTATGACTTAAGTTAAACTATTTTTAAACACTCAGAAAGCATATGGGAATGGTATGACTTTCTAACGTATTTTTATTTATTTATTTATTCGGCCCCACTTAACCCCCTCATTGTTTTTGCACTCACTGTCTGCTTTCCGTGTGTTCTTCTATGTCTGCTTGTTTTCTCTTTAGGCCGCACCAGGAACCGATCCTGGGACCTTCCAGAGTGAAGAGAGGCGTGCAATCTCTTGGGCCACCTCAGCTCCCTGGTCTGCTGCATCTCTTATTGTCTCTCTTCTGTGTCTCTTTTTGTTGCGTCATCTTGTTGTGCCAGCTCTCCATGTGGACCTGCACTCCTGTGTGGGCCAGCTCTACTGCATGGGCCAGCTCTCTGCTCGGGCCAGCTAGCTGCGCGGCCCAGCTTGCTTTTCACCAGGAGGCCCCGGGAATCGAACCCTGGACCTCCTATATGGTAGACGGGAGCCCAATCGCTTGATCCACATCTGCTTCCCTAACGTATTTCTAATGTATTTTTATATTTTACTATTCATTTCCAAAGCCTTATTATAAAGGAGTTAGTAATATAGAAATTTCAGCTAGCATGGTCACTTTTTCCCTTATGCAAATGTATCTTTCTTGGTGCTCTCAAATCGCAATACCTAGGTAGATCTTAACTTGCCCTATGCATAACCTATGGGAACCTTCAACAAATAACCACTGAGAGCTCATCATGCAGTAGTGCTGCTCTAGCTGTTAGAGTGCTGAGGAGGAGCAACAGGATCCTTGCTTTCATGGAGCTTATTTCAAGTGGAGGAACATAGGTGATAAACACAGGATTTCAGACCAAAACAAATGCTATGAAGTCCAAAAAGATCACAACACATGGGATTGTGTTGTGGGAAAGGGTTGGCTATTTAGTTTGGGTATCAGTGAAGTACCCTCTGAGGAGAGAACAACTTGAGATGATGAGATAGAGCCAGTCATACAAAGATCTGGGGAAAGTATTCCAGGAAGAAGGAAAATCAAATACAAAGGAGGTATGGTAGCTCGGAGCTATATACCCCAGAAAAACATGTTCTTAAACTTAATCCGTTCCTGTGGGTGTGAATTCTTATAAATAGGACCTTTTGATGAGGTTATTTCAGTTAAGGTGTGGCCCAGCTGAAATCTGGTTGGGCCTGAATCCTATTGTTGAAAGCCTTGTAGGGGAGGTCACAATGAGAAAGTCAGAGGGAGCAGCCAGAAGCTTAAAGTCAACAGAACCAGGAAGAGAAGGGGTGAAGCCAGGCGAGACGGCCATGTGCATTGTCAAGTGACTGAAAAGCCAAGGACTAAGGATCTCAGCCAGCCAGCCCCAGCATGCCATATTTTCTGTGAGAAAGCATCATCACCTTGATAACACCTTGATCATGGACTTCTCTTAGCCTTAAAACTGTGAGCCAATAAATTCCCATTGTTTAAGCCAACCCATTGTATGGTATTTGCTTCAGCAGCCAGAAAACTAAAACAGGAGGCAATTATCTGAGTTTGAAAAAGTGAAAGCAGGCCAATGTGCTAGACTATGTAGTGTAATTTCTGAGTAATAATTAGGTAATCTAAGCACCTTTAAAAAATATATATATATAATAACATTTATGTAAGAAAATGCACATATATGCATATGTATTTATATATCATTTTATAAATATTGGTGTGTACTGTGAAAAATCTTGATTTTTACAAACAATAAAAAAATAAAATAAATAAAATAAACAAAAAAAATTAAAAAAAGAAGAAATCAGGAAAGTAGATGTGGAACCAGTTATGGGAAAGAATTTTGAATTTAGATATTCTAAATGTACTGAATGGTATTTGGACAGCAAACAATGTGAAGAACAAAGAACTTAGAGAAAACGACAGCTTTACTGCTAAAAAAATAGATGACGTTGGGACAGACTTAAGTTTTCAATTTTTGGAGTCATTTTTGCAAAACATGCATAGACTTTGGAATCGATAGCATTAATTTCCTGCCCAGATGTATAAAATAAATTTAAAAAATTAATAAACTCTTAAGAGCTTTCACAAGTTGTCTATCTGAAACACAAACTAACTTTAGTTAAACTCTGAAAATTTGCAAGGCTGTCCTTCCATTTTTGTACTGCCACTAAATAATTTTATTCAAATTCTTGTTATAACACTGTAGTATAATTCTCTTTCCTGATTTTGTTCCCCCAGAGAGACTGGGAGCTACTCAAGGGGCTGGAGCCTTTCTTATTTATTCTTGGTTCTTAAGTGATTAACAAATAACATGCATTCAAATGATGTACTTTGATTAAATAATAAGTTGAGAGTTAATTATATCTGTCTCTTCTACTCTACACAGAAAAGACTGGAAAAACCCTCTTTGTACTCATTTTATAAGTGGGCTACCAGGACCAAAGTAAGAATCACAGTGATTTAGATTTTTACTTAGAAGAGACTTTGGAGACCATGTAATCCTACCTTTATTATTTTATAGATTTAAAGTTGGCAACCAGGAAATACCCTAAATTCCCTACATTCTCATGTATTTTGCAATATAGGTGGGCATAAATTGTAAGTATGCCCCTAGAGATAAAAAGACGGCAAACTGAAAAATGAACTGATGGAGTCATTCGGATTCTTGGAAATCTTATTGCTGGGAACAGGACAGACTTTGCTGGTGTCATTAGAAATTGTTCTTTGGCTGATGATAATCTGAGCTTGTTCTCTTAGCCTACAAACTGACACATCACTGGGCTGAGGTACAGGTCAACTGGCCATGACCTTAGTTTAATTAGACATTGGGCCATTGCTATCACTTCAAGTGCCGCTATAAAATAGCAAGCCTTGCATAAAAACAGATTTTTTTCATATTCCAAGGCTAAGTGAATTTTTAAAAAATTAAATGCTCTCAATTTTTCAAGGAAGATCCTAAATTCTTTAGCTGAAAACCATAAAATAGAAATTAATAGTTTTGTGAACTACAGAAAGTTCCTATCCAGAGCTGATAGCCTGGTCTGTGATGTCATTCTATAGGAAGAAACAGCAAGGGGAAGGTTGTACTTTTTGCTTCACTGCCTTAAGTCATTTTAGACCTTTTCTATATTTACTCCTATCTTATCTTTTAAAAAAAATTCAATTTCTTTGCACAATGTTCAATCTCTTTTTTTTTTTTTTAAAGCCATTGCGTGTGGTACCACAAAAATCTTTGTGCTGGAGTTTTATTTATTTATCTCTCTTCCACATCAAACCACATGATTTGACACGATCACTCATTTGAGCTTTTGAAGATCTAAAACTCTGACCAGCCCAAAGGCATTATTTCACTTGAAAACACTGACTGTTACAGGTTTCACTAGCTCATCAAAATAAATATGTAAATAAAATAAAAAAATTAATGTGCAAAATACAATATCTTTGATAACATTTCACTTAAACTGCCAGGTCTTCAATTCATTTCACTTAAGAGTTTATAAAACAAATGTCTAGCATGAAGTAAGTAACCTACTGTTTTATGACTATGTCCTCAACAATCTTAGCTTTGTTCTCAACATTTGTCTCTAATGTCCTCTTTCACATTCAGGGTACTATTTTTCATAAGTGATAAAAAAAAGACCAATATGAAATCAAAGATAGTAAACCCTTCCTAAGAGTCTTACAAATCTATGTCATGTCATTTGTGATCATTCACTAATTATATATTTTAATTCTCTCCTGTTGTCTCAATGGTTTGGTATTCTCCTATATTTTATTCCTCCCCTTACCTTTGCATTCTTATGGGAAATTCATCTATGGACAGTTATCAACAGTGTCTCTTTTCTTCCTCCTTCCTGGTGTGCGTAAGTGTGTATGCATGTGTATGTGAGTGTGTAAAGAACACCAAGAAAATATAACAGAAGCAGTAATCTTTAATCCTTTCTCCGTGCAAGATTTATAGTGAGTTATAAACAATAATTACCCTTTTCTTGGCCTTTGTGATTTTTTTATGTTACTTCACCAGTTGAACAAATAAATCTCCAAGGAAGTTACACCATAATTAAATTGCTTTTTTTTTTCTCAGGAGGCACCAGGAACTGAACCCAGGACATCCCATGTGTGAGATGGTTGCTCAACACTGAGCCACATCCGCTTCCCCTTAAACTGCATTTTAAGAGTTGTTCTTTTCAGTTTTCCTACTGGTTGTGTCCACAACTCTGTCTAAGTTATTATATAAAATTTTTCAACTCATCTTCATTAGACAGTAAGTGATTGGTTTCACGCCATGAAAAGTAAGAAATGTAGCTCACCTACACTATTATCTGCTGTGGCAATTTGAGATTATTTTATAAATTCCAAAAAGAGAAAGATTATGTTTTTAAACTGATCTATTTCTGTGGGTGTGATACCCTTCATTGCATTAAATTCAGTTGAAGGGTCTTTGATTAGTTACTTGATAAGATAGATTTAGGGCTTTTGATTGGACTATGTCAGTGAGGTGTGACTCAGGTTGAGTCTCTGCCCCTTTGCTGGGTTTGATATAACCCCAGAGATACAGAAAGAAACAGACAGGAAAAGGAAAAGGAAGCTGCCATGTTTGATCCTGCCATGTAAGAGAGAGGACTAGAGGATTGCTTAAAGCATGAAGCCCCAAGAAGCTGGGCGCACAAAGCAGTCCAAGAGACTAGCCCTGCTACGCGCCTGATAGCTGACAGCTAAACTCCAGAAGAAGTGGAACAGCTAAGACTGATGTAGGAGGCCCCAAAAGAGACAAACCCTGTGCCATCTTGCTTCAACACGTGGCAGCTGACTTTGGTGAGAAAGCATCTCTGATGGTGCCTCGGTTTAGACTTTTCATGGCCTTGGAACTGTAAGCTTTTACCCCAAGTAAATCACCTTTATAAAAGCCAATCCATTTCTGGTACTTTGCATCAGCAGCCCTTTGGCAAACTAAAACATCCCCTATATGTCCCCTATCTACTCTCAACTTTTCGTTGATTAAGACATTATTTTTATTCTTCTGCTAGTTACCTTCTATCTTTTAAATATGATTTTTGAACTTTTATTCTTGGCCCAGAAGCTAAAACTACTGAAAATCTGGGTAGGAAGGCTTAGGACTTCTATATGTGTGCCTTCACACCTCAAAATAAACTCTTATTTTGGCAATGTGGGGCGGGGAGCATATCTGTGGTTCAACTTGGAATTTGTCACCTCTGTTCCTCTCTCTGTGCCTGATGTGGGAGAGGATAAAATGTCTAAATGGCTGCTCCATTTCTGTGTTTTAGTTAATTTTGCTGAGCTCACTACTTCATGCCTGCCCACTCAGAGAGTAGAGCTTGGTGCTCTCACGCTGCTGCAGTTTACACCTGGGTGAGCTCTGGAGCACTGATTTATTTCCTCTGGATTATGGTCCATGATCCCATCAGAGTCCATCTTCCAGATATCACCCAAAATCTTGATCTTGAACCAGAAACTCTAAACAACCATTTTATTAAGGTAATAGAAATACATCAGGAGATAATACTGATTTTTCCTGATGTTTTAAAAGGCTGGCTTTTGATTTTATTTTTGCATTCTGTTTTTGAATGTAGCAAAAGGAATTGACTTTTGCTAAATTAAATTTTTAAGCCTCTATTCAAATAATGTTATTGGCTCCCACTTTACAAAAAGAATTTGCCTATGAGCCCTAACAGAACTAAGAG
Source organism: Cabassous unicinctus (assembly GCA_029593785.1). Taxonomy (NCBI): domain Eukaryota; kingdom Metazoa; phylum Chordata; class Mammalia; order Cingulata; family Chlamyphoridae; genus Cabassous; species Cabassous unicinctus. Next base: position 22,232 of record JAQZBX010012089.1, on the reverse strand, counting down.
TATCAGAATAAATTCAGCTTTACCTAACAAAAAAACCCAACTGAAAAACTAGTTGCCGCAATTAGGGTAAATAACTAAAAGACTGGTTCCCCTCACTGTAAAAGCTCAGTGGTGATGTGGGTTTCATGTGTGATTTTATCAGGACCTGACTCAATTTTCCCATGATGCTTTCTTCCGCTGTCCTCCTCTAAATGCCTTTATTCTCAGAATGGCATTTTTCATGATAGCAAAATGCATGCAACAATTCTGGCCCTCAGCCCATGCACCATAGGATCAAGAAATATGATTGATTTTCCCTAATCCTAAATTAAAATTTCCAGACTTCATTGTGTTTGGACCTAATCAAGCCCTGGTCCTACCCTGAATCAACTCACTGAATGAAAGGAAGGCAACGAGTTCTAATATAAGATAAACTTATATTCCTAAAGTCATCATTGTGGCAAGGGTGATGGGATTATGATCATTTAGTTTTGAGAAAAATGGCTCACCTTGGAATTCTACTTGGGTTTAATGACACAGAAACTGCATGACTTATGCCATTTGGGAGGAGGATGGAATAGATGCCGGGAAATTAACTAACCATATCTACTAAAACAGACTTCAATAAATATTTGCTTTAATTTTTATTAAGCTGGGTGTTCAAATATCATGCCTTTAAAAACAGAAATTAGAGCTGCCATAAAATCCCTTAAAGTGGGTGTTTGGAATATATTTTTCATGAGGGCATTGTCCAAATCAGAAAAAGCCTTAACATAGGTTTAATATCTCAGTGTTTTTAATTATGTGTACAATAAATATTTCTATAATGACTTTGCATTACACTTACTGTCTACTTCCTAAATATAAATGCAAATAATTTATTTTACATTCTGGAAGAATACTGTCCAAAAACTTTATTGATGATGGAAATGTTCTATATCTGCACTGTTCAATAATAGTCGCTAAACACATGTAGCTACTGAACACTTGAAATGTGTCTTGTATGACTGATACATTGAATTTTATTTAACTTAATTTTAATAGCTACTTGTGACCTGTGGTTACTGTTTTGGGCAGTACAGCATTGAATAATATATGATTAACACATTAGAATATCTGACTGAAGAATATGTGTTATAACAACCCCCAAACTCATGTAACAGTGAAGTCAACTAAAATCAGTTCTTCTCTTATATTCTAATCCAACAGGACTATTTTCAAGTACATCACTAAAAGGTTTTCAAATATTAAGTGTTTTCAAGGAAGGTTCAGTTTTTTTATTAGAGATTTTTTAAAAAATTATTTCTCCTCTCCACTCTTGTTGTTTGTGCTCGCTGTCTGCTCTCTGTATCCATTTGTTGTGTACTCATCTTCTTTTTAGGAGGCACCAGAAATCGAACCTGGGACCTCCAATGGGAGGCAGGCACCCATTGGCTTGAGCCACCCCTGCTCCCCACTTGTGTGTCTCTCATTGTGTTTCCTCATTGTGTCTCTTTGTTGCGTCATCTTGTGGCGTCAGCTCACTATCTTGCTTGTCTTCTTTAGGAGGCACTGGGAACCAAACCTGGGACCTCCCATGTGGTAGGTGGGTGCCCAGCTACTTGAGCCACATCCGCTTCCCATTCAAGGAAGGCTTTTCAAAACTGTATAACATGGCAAGCCTGTTTTATCTCCTAGTTTATATATGACTAATTTACAAATGTCAAGGCAGTTAAACATTTGGTAAGGCTATGGCCATAAACCACTCACAGGGGCAGAAACAGCCTCAAATTCCAATACTTATCTTTTATATTTGGAAAAAGTGGTTATTTCACTATAGTTTTAGTAAACCAATAACTCATATTACCTGCTTTATATGGCTGTTGTTGCTATTCAGGTTGATATACAAATAAATAAATAACCCTTTTGTGTTATGTTTCCATTCTATAAATATAATGCAATATTCTTGAAAACTATAAATGTTAATTAAAAGAAAGGCAAATATTAAAATTTTGTAATTAAAATTATGCTTTCATACAGATACTACTTCATTGAAACAAGCTTTCTTGTTTGGATTGATTTGAATTTCAAGAATACAGTTCTGTTTGAAATGAAATACATAGGCTATTTGCACATGTGCATAGTATCCCTGCTACAAAACTACAATAATGAAAATCATTAAAGTTATTAAAGGATAAATACAATTATATTTGATGACCTGGTGCCTGGGCTTAAGTATGCTGAGTGGTAATTTATTTGGGATATCTACTTGATATCTCTGTATTGAATCACGTTTTCCCCCTCAATATTACAATGATTGTCATTGTGGAGTGTAAACTATTAAAATTTCAAGATACCCTTTAGACAAGTGTGTATTCTACACCTGTATTGAAGTCACTGAGAAAAGCAAGTAAAGATATATGTCTATCCAATAGTGTCTATCGGAAAATGAATGGGGTTTAAAATGTATTACTCTAATTATACAACAAAGTAGATGTACAATATGAAATATTGGGACTAAACTGAATTATATAAATAGTAAATATATCCTTTTATATTTATCTTGCATTTTTGCCAGATATAGCTACCTATCATCAATATCTCCAGAGTTTGAGAACAAGAATAGTACTTTCTCATTTTTTCCCCTCACTTATAGCTTTTCCAATTTTAAGTACAAAATATGTCTTCAAAAAATACTTTTGGAATGAATAAAGCTTTGTTAGAAGTATTTTATTCATCTGAACAACATTTATGGAGTGCTTCCTTACTGCCACTAGTCCGGCTAAGAGTTGCAAGACTGAGGACATAAGATTTATTCCAAAGTATGAGAGTGAGCGATGTAATGTAAATACCCTTGAACTTGAATTCTGGCAGTGGCATTCACTGGTTTGGGGGCTCTTTAGGCATTCAATTTCTTCATCTGTAAAATGGGAATGAATATATCTAGTTTGTAAACTCTTACAACATTTTGACAAATGAAAACTGCCAAGCAATTATCTTGGCACATAATTGTTTGCTCAGAAGATGGTGGCTAATATGATTTAAATTATTTTATTCATTATTAATAATTACTATAACTTATTGAACAAGTTGTTACACATACTACTGAAAGGAACGTTAAATCAAATGAGATGCAATATAAAAACATCTAGCAAGGTGTCTGACTAAACATCACTAAACACCACTAAACATCAATTCCACATGATCACTCAACATTCTTTCCATTCCCTTAAGCCAAGCAACAACATAAGGCAACTGTAGGTTACTGGGGGGTTCTGGAGTATGACATTACACATACATTCTCCTCGACTCTACATTTTGTGCAGGGTGCGTGTGGTCTATTACCCGGGAATTATATATCTTTTGGACTACCATGGTTTGTCTGAGAATAGTTTTTCCCTACTTTTGATTACTCAGAACTTTATTTTTATTTTCTATAAGAATTATTTTCATGCTATTTAGTATCTAATAGATTTGGGCTGGATTAGGTATTGAGCTCAGGCATTGCCAGGCAAGAGTATGCAAAAATGCTTTTTCCATTCCCATTTGTGTTCAGGGTGATCTGGGACTCAGACCTTGCTGGTGAGTAATCAGGTATCATCCTTTCCCAGATATATTTGCACTGGAGAATTGGATGCTTGTGCCCAATAGAGTTTGTTGGCAGCCTCTATCCCATCCTCCCCAACCCCGAAAATATTTGCTTCCACTAGTTAACACAGGGCCTAAGAATCCTTCTTCTAAAGGAAATATGGTTACTGAAACTCTCATTGTGGTCCAAATATTTAAGTATTTGCCTGGTGGATTGAATGCTTCAATTCAGAGTCCAGATTTCAGGAAAAGATAATAGAGTTTGTACTGAAGAACCAGATCTAAATCAAGACCTAAGTCAGAAGAGCATCTGGCCATGGACATACCATGGCCATCTGGGCAGTATGGATGTACCCAGGAGGGAAATGTCTATGTGGTCTGTGAATGTGTGTGTGTGTGGGTGTAAGTGGAAAAGGCTGTACAATTAAGGGTGGAAACCCTTTGGACACAGATAATTTGTGTTGCCTTTCAGGTAACCAGAATACTTCTTCCTGCACTCCTGTGAGCAGGCCACAACAAGACTAGAAGGAGTAAGAACAAGATTGATGAGGCTTGAGGTATACATTTTCTGTAGGACTGATGACAACTCTGAGTGATTTCTCCATCCATCAGTAAAGTGCAACACGAATGACTCAAGGAGGCATTACTGTGAGACTCTCTGAGAAGCAGAAGTTGTGGAATTCAGCCACAAAAGGTACACATATACTCCTACTTCATCAGCAGAGGTAAGGACAACCAGAATTGATTTAAGCAGTTAAGTAGATAACTCTGGGCAACCATGAAAATAGTTTGGAGGAGACACTGGAAAGACTCAAATTCTTGCTGTTCTAACAGATGAGTGCCCCAAACCTTACCATGTCAGAATATTGAAGCAAATGACACCTCATTTATATTCGAAGGTGTGGTTTCCCTGATATATGTTATCTATTTGCATCCCTTTTCTGTTTCTTAATTATTATCTCTCTAAACAATATTTGATTAAGCACTGAGTGATCTCCTTTTAATCTCTATAGTCTGAACACTTTATCATCTCCTGAAATCATGATTTTAATCTCCTTATCCTGTATTCAAAAAATTTAAGGGTCCTCTTTTGTGTCCTGACTAGAGTTCCAACATCCTTGTATTCAAAACTTTCCAACATCTTCTGGTACTCAACATTTTCAGCATTTATAGTTATTATAACAAAAGAAAAGATGGGATGCTGTTCAAGGAAAATGTAGCTTAATACACCTTGTCTGAATGTTCTGCAGCATGGTATTTTGCAAAGATCCTGTGAAATTTGAAGTACAAAGACCTAGGTGTATATTCTGACTCTGTGAACTTGTTCAACACTGAGTCCCTTCCTCCTCCTCTAAGACTGAGAAGCTAATCTCTATTTTGCATTTAGAAAGGGGAAAAGCAGCCCATAGACTGTGACATGCATGACAGAAACATAGCTTCAATAGTGTTACATTTATTCACCTCTCTTCTCTGTAGGGGCCAACTCCATCTACCCAGATACTGCTCAAGAACTTCCAGCACCTTCTCTTCCCCCCCGCCCCCCAGATCTAAATGACCACTGCTCCACTAAATACTTAGAGCCCCATCTTCCATCTTCTACCATTCTTATTACTCTTATCATGCATCATCTTCTTTTGTACATATTCGTGGTTTATTTATTATTGATGAGAACTTCTTTATGCATACATTTATTTGGCTCATGTCATATTATAAATTCCTTGAGGAGACTTGCAGTGTCCTTTACAACTTCATATTCTAAATAACTCTTTAATACAATGCTGTATCTGAGGGGTTGACAAACTATGGTTCCAGGGCAAAATGTGAACCATTTTAGTAAATAATGTTGCCCTGGAATATAGTCATGCCCATTCACGTAGATATTGTTCATGGCTGCTCTCATACTACTAGTGCAGAGCTGACTTCTTGTGACAGAAACTGTTTACAGCAAAGCCTATGATATTTATTATCTGGCCATTTTCAGAAAGAGTTTGTGGACCCCTATTGTACATGAAAGGAAGAGTCAATAAATATATTTTTTAAAACTTCCCCAAACTATTTCTAAATTCATGGAAATCTGAATTCTTCCTCAGAGATTAGTTCTCAGGTTTAAAGTATCTTTATACTAAAAGGAGGCGGTGGTAGTATAAAACTGTACATACACCAGAAAAACACGTTTTTAAATTTAATAAATTCCTGTGGGTGTAAACCCATCATAAGTAGGGCCTTTTGATCAGGCTATATTAGTTAAGATGTCACTCACCTAAATCAGGATGAGTCTTTACCCTATTACTGGAGTCCTTTATAAATGGAGTGATATTCAGACAGACAGAGAGAAAGCCACAGAAGCAAGAAGCTGAATATAAATGGAACCCAGAAGAGAAAGGAGAGGCCACCATGTGCATTGCCATGTGACAGAGGAGCCAAGGACCAGGGTTCCCTGGCAGCCAGCCCCAAAATGCCAGTCTTCAAGAACAAAGCATTACCTTGATGATGCTTTGATTTGATGTTGTTTTAGCCTCAAATACATGAATGAATAAATTCACATTGTTTAACTAGACCCGTTTAATGGCATTTGGTTGAGAAGCCTAGGAAACTAAAAAAAGGTCATCTGGTTTATCTTAATATCATCTAATAGTTTAGAGCACTTTGTACTAACAAACTCATCTGTACAAGGAATTAAAAAGCTGTATACAGTACACACTTTTGTTTTAGGATTTTTACTGTCTTCTAGTAAAACATCTGAGAATTTAAATTTAAACAAATAGTTTTAAAGACAACCAAAATGAAAGCTTAATTACGTATTATTCTTTTGCAGAAATAGATACTTCATTTAGCTAAATAACCATAATAAGAAATCTTTCATGCTTTAGTAACATGTTGCAGTAAGTTTCATTGTGATAAAAATGTTCACTAAGGTTTGGTTCTTGATTGAGCTGCCAGTATTCAAAATAAAACCACTAAAAAGTTATTTTAATTCAGGAGTAGTTGGATGAGGCTTTGGAGAAAACTCCCAATTCTAATTTGGATTTCAAATGGGACCTTAATAGGTCAAGATGAAACTCATGGATTTTCTCATTTGCCGCCTCCGCTGCTGGTGATCAGTGTGATAGGATGGCTTGCTCAGAGACCTCTTCCTCAGAATTTTCTAATCTTACAAAAGGCAACAATTCAACATAAAAAAAAAATTCTGTCTTAATTAATACAGTGAAATAAATAAACCTCTGTCTCCTTGCCTAGGAAGATGAGCTTTCAGATTGTTTCTTTGAAAATAAGAATCTTACTGTATTGAACTATTCAGATTTCATAAACTGTGTAACATCTGAGGCAGCTCCACTCAGATGGCAATGCTTTAATTGCTTAGTGATGCATCAGGACAATATGAAAGAAAACCTAGGAAAAAAAAACTAAGTAAATATTAAACACCAAATCAATTTTTCAACAATATGACATCTCATTCTATGTTTATTTTTACCTACTTGATTTTAAACGTGTCTGAAGATATTCAGGCAGTATGCATTGTGTTTGCAAGAAGTTTGATTTAATTGCATTACTGTTTAAACCAATGTGTTTTTTTTTTCTCTGAAATAACCAAGTTAAAAGTGAGTACAATGTTAATCTATTATATGAGATATAAAATTTACATAATCGTATAATATAAAAACTTATATTATAAAAAGAATATAAAAACATATCTTAAAAAACTGGAAGTTAAATGGATAACACATTCATAAGACATTTTTCTTTCCTCTATAAAAGATTTCCTAAGACTGACTAAATTTCATTGCATTATATGAGAGCAAATGCATGCCATTTGAGGTAAAGGAATTACTTTTTAATAGAAGAAAAGTAAAAGTGAATGTATGATTCATAGTAACTTAGATAATTCTCAAATGAAAAAAAAATCTAAGGAATAGATCGGTTTTAGAAAAGTACTAGTCAACTTTGACCCATCACTTTTATTTCTTTTAAGTTATCTATTTAGAAATGGACTTAAAACTGGTGCTAATTAAATGGCTTTTTTTATGATGAATTATCTCTTGGCTGCCCTTTGGTGAGGTATCCAGTGTCTTTGCCTTGTCATAGTTCCCTCTCGAATAGACCACTGCATGTATATATTAAATCTGTTTCTCTTGATAGCATAATTACATGTTATTTTCATGCTCATACATAGTTTTTAATTTAGACATATCTCTGTCTTCCAAAATATCCAATGGCTCCTGATTTAGGGAATGAAGTTGGAGATGGGTCTGAAAGTTTAAACTCAATTATATTTAAGATGTTTTAAATTAAAAATTCCATAATGTTAGCATTAATTTCACTGTAGTCTTTCGTCTCTTAGCCCAGCTTTATTTTTACCAAAAGCAGCTGACTGCAGATTGCATTACTGGTAACCTTTAAAACCTTCAAGAACACATAATCCCAAACATTCAGAAGTAGGTTTTTGACTTACATTCAAGCTCAACTTGATAGGTGCATTTGTAACACCAGGATCTTCAGCTGTAATAATAGGAAGTGTTAAAGAAAAAAATCCACATTCTTTCATTTATTCAATAATTATATTACTTACTAAAAATCTATTGATTTTCAGGCACTGCACTATGCACCGGGACTATAGAAAAGAAATAAAATGCACTGTCTCTGTTCTCAAGAATCTCACAACCGCAAAGCTCAAGTCCATGTTAACAAATAAGTTATACTGAATAAACAATTTTATAAAATATAGCTAAGAGAAATATGGTTTTCAGAGTTATCTACATGGATTACGTATGTGACCACTCTATTACTGTATAAGTCATTTTACATCTTGACCAAGACAATGTGCAGTGATTGTATTTTGCTTGCCCCAGTCTCTCTGTGATCTCAAACAGCTCATTAGCTTCTCCAAGTCTGCAGCAGACTCAGAGACTGTAATCTTAGGCATCATGGTGATTTCAAGAAGCTCATTCCCTGAAGAATGATTTCAGATGGTAAGACCATGCTGAAACTGCCTAACAGACCATGCACTCGTTGAAGACAGCTTCTGTGTCTAACGCATTCTTCTATTCTCAGTACTCATGACTGTGCGTGGCATCATAAGCACTCCCTAATTCAACAATTTCAGTCGCCTATAGTCTACCATTACAACATAATTTGTTCTCCCATTTCTCATTAAATTCTCCAGAGACAGGAGTCACATGATATATCACAGAATATGGTGGAATGGGATATACAGGCAGCACCTGAGGACCAGAAGATAACTTTCATGGTAGAGGGCAAAGAAAGAAAGGAAATGTACCTTCAGATAGAAAGAGGAAACATCCCAATGACAAACCGTTCCCCTCACAGTTCTCTTTTGTTCTAATTCTATCTTTACACTAAGATACATGTCCTATAGCTGGCCTCACAGAAGGTAGACACAACACCTTGACAAACGTTATTTAAGTTTCTAAAGGTATGCTGGTGGTTGCTTTCATTCCTGGTTTGTGTGGACCTGCCTGACAGTCAGTGCTCCCTGGGACTCTGTGGCAGTGCCTCTACGGACCACACTCCTGACCGACAACTGACAACTAACTGGGCATCACTGCTACTGTGATCAAGCAAAGGAGAATTTAAGTGAGTTCACAGATCACTTTATGTCAAGTGGAAAATGAATAAAGGTTCTTGAGGGCATGAGAAAAACATGCATCACTGATCCCTCAAGGATTAATTTCTCATGATAAATGTAATTGTCCAAAATAATAGTGGGGAAAACCAATCATTAAAAAATGTGTAACAACCAGAGAATGAGTGGGTAAGAACTGCACTATGAAAACGAGAAAAAATTCAAAAGGAAAGGCTAGGGGTGCCTGTTAAGAAAAGGAGAAAAAATTCGAAAGGAAAGGCCAGGGGTGCCTGTTAGCCTGTGGTGAAAAATTGCTCTCAGGAATCTGATGATTGTCCTCTCACACTTGGAGGTCAAAAGCAAAGGAAATCTACAAATTTGGTAGTTTTATGATTGGGCTATTAAATATGTTGGGACCTTTTAAAAGGAAAAAAATTACCACCTTCAAAGTTTGGAGAAAATTAGTCTGGGATTGTATGAAACTCCTGTTTTAAGCTGAAGCAAATTCATAGAATTTGGAAGAATAATAGTTTGTTTCATGAATGTAGGGATTTGCCCATTTTTTGTAGTGATATGGAAACAATTATTCTTTTCATCAACTTTTTTATGTATGGGCCTCAGATTTCTGATAAGCTTTTGAAAAAATCCTTATACTCATTGTATGACATCATTGTTACAGTTTTTCTCTCTTTTTTTGGTTGTTGCTTTGTTTTTATTGCTTTTGTAATTACAGAAATTGTAAGTACAGAAAAGTTTTCTAAATTCTGCCACATATTTTAAATTATAACATGAACTCTATAAAAAGAAAGGCTATGGGCCATGGTGTAATCAAATATGCACACTGCACAGAGAAGTCAGGAAGGCTCAGAGTCTGCCTAAGAGTTTTCAGTCTCTAAAGTGCTTTTACTCTCAGAGCTAGTGCCAAGAAAACAAACCAGGCCTGTACTTAAAAAATAAAAAACATTCCTAGAATAAATAATAAGGATGTTTAAAGAAAGGATAGTAACTATTTACACTGGAAGAATATGTGTTTTGGATCTGAATGGGATTGTTAAATGTATATAAACACAAGGGAGAGAAAGATACTTCTGCTTTTCCCCTATTTCCCCAGGAAAGGCCACATTATTTAGGAGAGCTTTTGGTGAAAGGAAAGCGTAAGCTATGTGTCAGGAGTTAGGGGTAGTCTGGAAGACTGTAAGACATGAGATGATAATCCATAGATCCCTGAGAAACTGATTCCTGGAGAAATGTAGTGGTGTGGTTGAGAATGAAGGGCAGAAGAAGTGAGATATCCAGAAGGATATGAGAATATTTGAGACTGGAGAAACATGTGATCAGGGTCAAGACAAAAGAAATGCTACCAGTTAACAGCCAGGTTTTGAGGTCCCTCTTTTCTTCTTACTTATGACAGTATTTACTTTCCTAGTCTAAAGTGTGACCTCCTATATCTCTCCAATAGTTCTTGCTTTTAACCTCAGCTTGACAATTTGATTCCCACATTCTGTTCCTCTGACCCTATCCTACTTGAAGACTTTACATCGATCCTGATCTCCCTATTTTACACCCAGCCTGGAAATATGATTCAAGTCCATAATTCTTTTTTTTTCTTAATAGCTTTACTTTGTCGTCTTGACTCTGGATTGTATATTTGATTTTGACTGAGCAGAGTCACAGCATTAAGAAAGAAAAATGAGTACTTTTTTAAGATTAGCCTTAGAACAAAGGATAAGAGTCATGGTCCTGACACAAAGAGTTGTAGAAATCATAGGGAAAGAGGCAGAATGTGATAGAAAAGTCAATGTTATCAGTACTGCATTACAGTAAGACAAATAATGAAGGGATATCTAAATTTAAGCTTAAATTAAGATGTCAAATAAGAAATTTTTATGATACATTCAGTTAATTTTAATTGCACACCTGCTACACTCCAAGCAATGGTCTAAATATTGAGGGTGTATGTGATAGATTGGATAATAAATAATTTAAAATACATGAAAATGTGCTATGAAGAAAAAAGGCATCAATATATAGAAGCAAAATTAGATACACCATTTCCCTCTGCATTTAGATGTTCTCTGTGGTTTGCACAGTTGTTTGAGAAGAAAAGCATGTACTCAAACATTATATTGTTTACCTCCTTTGTCTATCTGGTTAATTCCTATTTATATTTTTAGAGAAAGCTCAAACACCATATTCTCAATGAATTGTCTCTAGTTCTACCCCACAAAAAAATTATCTGCACCTTAATGAGGTAAACTTATGAGGTCTTATCTTCTATTATTATCATTGACACCGTCTTGTTCTCTTACCTTTTCTTGGCTCCAATTCAACAGTAGTTTATTCAACACATGAAACAAACCCAGCAAATGCTAGTTCTTGGTCATTCCCTAATTCCTTTCTAATAGTATCATGTTACATATACAAAATGAATAGACAATTTCAAGAATATGTTTTTACAGTGAAGTTGTATCTTACATTCAGGCCAGGCTCTAAGGTTGTCCCTAAACATAAATTCTGTATATCCAAATTATGATTGAACATTTCAGTAAACCTCATATAAAATACTATATACATGGTATGGTGTACACACATAGATAAATCCATCGATTCTTTATAAATTTATCTAATTCTTTTTTAGTGATTCTCTATGACCCTCCATTAATCCTCTACTGCCTACTGCAAGAATGTGACTGATGCCAGCACTTGCCTCTCTCCTGACTACCTAAGTGACAGACTTTATTTTCTTATCTATGGCCTGGGAAACTTTAAATCACTTGCACACTTATTCTAAAGCTCTGGGCATAACTGCAATGACTTTTTCAGACTTAGTTGAATTCAGTGCTTGGAGTACACTCCCAAAGTGGAATGGAGGACAAAATGGCCTATACTCCTTACATAGATATATTTTCTTTTCCTCCTTTTCTCTTAGTTGGCATATAGTTAAATTCCCTCAAGTTCAGTGCTCCTATGAAGTAATTCCCCTGCACCATTTTGATTTTTTCTTTCATTATTTTTCCAAATGCATTTATCCAGGGATCCTATTTATATTTATCCAGAACACAATAGTCTATTAAAAGCTTCATCCAGAATATTGGCCTTTTACTAGCCTGATGTGAGATTTGAATTTCTTTAAAAAGCTCATACCCAAAAATAGAACTCCTAGAAATTGCCATGAGTAGGAAATACATTTCACTTAATATATATAACTTATTCACTGTGCTGGTTAGATTCATGTGTCAACTTGGCCATATAATGATGCCCAGTTGTTTGGTCAAGCAAGCATGGCCCTAATTGTTACTGTGAGGACATTTCATGGACTTGAATCATCAGTAAGTTGATTGCATGTATAGCTGGTTATACCTACAGTCAACTGAGGATACTGCCTTCAACAATGAGAGATCTCTCATCCAATCAGTTAAAGGCTTTAAAAGGAGACATGATGATTTCAGCAGTCAAAAGAGAGAATTTCCATCTCTACTTCAGCCAGTCAGCTTCTTCTGGGGAATTCATTGAAAACCTTCATCAGAGTTCCTGGCTTACAGGCTGCTCTATGGAACTTGGACTTGTGTATTCCCACACTGATGTGAGATAGTTTTATAAAATTTCATAATGTTTATAGATATCTCTTGTTGGTTCTGTTTCCCTAGAGAACCCTGAGTAACATAGTCACCTTTATTTATCTTTTTTTTTTTTTTTTTTTGATTTTGCTGGTAACACTTCCAATGCCAATTTTCTTATATCCGGAGATTTTAATAACAGAGCTATGGTTTTTCAATCGTTCATCACTTGTATGTTTTCAGGTACTGTACTGTGCATAAAAGATAAAAATATGATGGTGAAACCTCCACTACCATTGAAAAGCTCACAGCCACTTTGCCAGGGACCAGTATTTAAACAAAAATTTTGCTCAGTAGGAAATCTAAACAAGGGAAGAAACAATGCTTGGGCACATATAATGCGCAAGATATTGTTTTGCAATCTTTGCAAACTTTGTAATTTTTAATGCTCCGTACAAGCCTATATAATTATTCCTCAACTTCTAGAAGAGTAAAATAATACCTAAGATGTATTGAATGAATACCAAATGACAGGATTTTATGTAGAGTTTTATGTGCCTTATCCTTTATCTATGCAACAATCCTCTGTGATAGTATTCCTATCATATTCTATTTAAACATGAAGAATCTAGGTTAAGTTACCAACTGAAATTAATAAGGCCAGTAAACAGTGAAACGTGGACACAAACCAAGGCCCTTGCTCTTAAAAACAAGGTAATACTTCCTTTGAAAATTTAAGAAACTATGTCACTCCAAGTCAAAATGCAACTGATAGATACAAATGTGATTCCAAAGTACATGCTCACTCTATCATATTATGGTGATTCTAACCATTAAATGGCATGGCTCTTTGTGATATATACCTTCTTGAGTAGCAAAACTGCTCATAACATCACTAATAATATGGCTCTTTTTTTTTTCATTACCTGCCATTGATTTCTCAGACACAAAATAGCATTGAGACATTCATGCTGTCTTCAGAAAGTCTTGAATCAGAAATTGTCTTGCTTAGAAATTCTGAAGAATCCACATATGAAAAATTTGTACTAAATGGATAAATAAATTGTTGAACATCTCCAGTTCTATGCTCTTATGAATGCCCTTTTAGAATGGAAATAAAAGGAGTTTCCTGAATAAAGAATGGCAAAACTAATTTGTACTAAATGGATAAATAAATTGTTGAACATCTCCAGTTCTATGCTCTTATGAATGCCCTTTTAGAATGGAAATAAAAGGAGTTTCCTGAATAAAGAATGGCAAAACTAGGATTAACTTTATTGGACAGTTACTAATCATGCATCTTGGATCTTCTATCAGCATCTTTCAACAAAGCCAGATCATAAATAGATAACATAATTATTCCAGAAAGTTGTTGGGTACGTCTTTTTTTCATATGCAGGCAACATTTTCTAATGGACACAAAATGTGCCTCACTGGACTTACAATACCAAAGACAAGATCAAAGTTGTTACTAATTCTTTTAGGTATGGATGCTTTGTCCTTGCACTCACATTAATGATTCCCTGACTGATGGGCACTACTTTTTGCTGAATTCTTCATATATGTATTATGATCATAACATTGTTGGTTATTTTCCCTGTCGTTCTTGGTAAGAATCAATTTACATCTCAAACAGGTTAAAAAGCTAACCAGAAATTTGCACTCAGATCCTTAATCACAGCTGGTGTCTCTATGTCTTGCTTGCCTTAGCCCTGCCCCATAAAATGGGGCCTTGGACTTGGGAAATGTTAGGCACCTTGCTTCAGAACTGTAAGTTACTCAACATCAAGGCAATCTTCTTACTTGTCTTACTCTGATGCTGTGAACCATTTTTGTAATCATTGACTTGTCCTCTAATGTTTTCTGATCCTTCATCCTTGATATATTTATTAAAGTTTACAAAATATGTTCACATATGTAATTAACTTGGCATTCACATTAACGGTCACCATCATTGTTTGGAGCAGGGCATGGCAATTCTCTTCTTTAAGGATCAGATGTAGAAACTGAGGCTTAAAGTTCACAGAATTTCAAATCAGCAAATATATTGTGAAACAACTGAGGAAACTAAATAAGAATTTTAGATTTCTTTCCAGAAATAATTATTATTGAGCAATATAAGGATATTATTTTAGACCCATTTCTGACAGAACTTAAGGGCATATGTCTAAACTGACAAGTTTCTGCAAGACAGTTTTGGATAATGTGGTCTGGTAAAAGGGACAGCTGAGTTCAAACAAAAAAGTTCTAGATGATATAATGAATCACGTGGATTTACTAAGCAATGTGGAAAAATCAGAGGGGGAGACTGAAGCACAAACTAAGGACCAGGAAAATATCCAAAGTGTGATGGTTTGATGCTGGCTGGACCCCAGAAAATTGTGTCTTTAGAGCTAATCCATTCTTGTGGGTATGAACCTATTGTAGGTGAAAACTTTTGATTAGGTCACTTCAGTTAATGGTCTTCTGATTAGATTACTTCAGAAAAGTGAAATCCAGGGTAGGTCTTATCCTCTTACTGTAGTCCTTTATAAACAGGATGAAGATAGAGAGAGACACAGAGAGGAAACCACAGAAGCAGACAGAGAAAAAAAGCCACAGAAGCAGAGAAAGCCAGGAGAGCAAGGATCTGAAATCAACATAAACTGAGAGAAGAAACCAAAAGCTGAAGCGAAACCTGGAAGAGAAGGGAGAAACCAGCAGATGCCTCCATGTGCCAGTCTTCAGCGAGAAAGCTTTGCCATGATGCTTGATTTGGATGCTTTCGTGGCCTTAGAATTGTAAGCTTGCAACCTAATAAATCTCCATTGTAAAAGCCAACCCATTTCTGGTGTATTGCTTTTGGCAGTTTTTAGCAAACTAAAACAAGCATCAACATAGTTCAGAGATGATGAGGTGATAAGGCCTTGAGGAGAATATTTTCTCTCTATTTCAGTGAAGGAGAAATGCTCTGATGTGGAAATTTGCATATATCTTTTTAAAAATTTAAAGCTTTATTTTTAAAACAAGTTTTAGATTACAGAATACATTGAAAATATAGGGTATTCCCATATACCCCACCCCCTCCCCCGCTCAGAATTTCCCCTATTAATAACATCTTACATTAGCATAGTACATCTGTTACAATTGATGAACAAATATTGAAGCATTGCTACTAATCATGGACTATAGTTTACATATGTTTTACACTTTGCACCGTACAATTTTATAGGTTTTGACAAAATGTATAATGGCTTGTAATTGTCATTGCAATATCATGCAGAACAATTCCAATGCCCTAAAAATCCCTATGTTCCACCTATTATTCCCTCTCCCTCCCCTCAGAACTTCCATAATCTCTATCTTTATATCAATGCTACAAGTTCTTCTATTACTAGAATAATAATAAGTCTACTTTGGCCCATGGTTGCAGTCCCCTCTTATGTTTGTTCATTCCTCAAACTTGAGGAATTTGGGGTAGAGATGCCCACTCTGCTTCAGATTCAGAGGGGTTTTAGATCTTATGGGGGAGATGGAAGGAACTGTTTTTCTTGCAGTTGTAGATATTCTTTGCCTTCTGGGGATTGTCCATCATCATCATTTTGTTAGTTGTCCTGAGCAAATCCAATGAAATGGAGGTGTTGGCTGCAGCTCTGCTGAGATTCAGTGCTCAACTGGCATATGAACAGACCGAATATTTAAGTCATTGGGACATATACTTAATGGGTATAGTGCTAATTATAGGTTCAAATAGAAGGGGTAAAACAATCATGTTTAGGGAAATTATAAATGAGTCTAATTCTGTTACATTGGGGAAATAGGTTAACATATATTCCAAAGTAAGGCTGCCCATCAGTGGGGTTGTGTGCTTTTCCTATAGTGTCTGGATGGCTCTAGAACCCTCAGGAGCACCCCTTTTTGGGGCTTTGTTTACTGTGGCATTAGAGAGATCCACCTGAGGAATACATAAGAGATACCTCTTGGATGACCTCCTGACTCACTTTGAAATCTCGTAGCCATAAAAACTCTTTTGTATTTATTTTTTCCCCTTTTGGTCAAGGTCTTTTTCCAAATGCATCATTGGATGCCACTTGATAATAATCCTTCGGTGCCTGTGATTCTCATCCCTGGGGGTCATGTCTCATGCTGGGGGGACAGTAGTGAGTTTATTTACTGAGTTTGGTTTAGAGAGAGGCCATACTGAGTAATAAGGAGGTTTTCCAGAGGTAACTCTTAGGCAATAGATATTATTAGGCTAAGGTTCAGTTTTACAAGAATAAGGTTCATAAGTACAAAATTAATTTTGAAGGCTTGGTGTATTGGTCTGTTTTCTTTTATTAGGCACTGTCTATGTACTCTAGGGATTCTTGCCCTCTATTAGAGAATGTAGCCGTCCTTCCCAGGATGGGAATTTAATATTTGTTGTTTATTGTGTGGGTCTCTACCCACTGAGATAACACCTTATGACCATATGAAAACATTCATATTCCATAGAAGCATGCCCCAGATGCACCCTTCCCCACACATCACCTCCCCCCAACACCCTGCACCAGTGACCCTCTACTGCCATAGTTTCCAAAAGAACACTGCCACAATTGTATTCTCAACCACGGTCCTCTACCTCCCCAGAGTTCACCTGTTCCTTTCTCAAGTCCTCCCCCAGCTCTATGGATAGCCCAATCCAACTCTTAACCCCACTTCATTATTGTTGACCCCATTCACATTGCTGCACCACCATTACCCCTGTCCACAGCCAAACACCCCCCATCCACCTTATCATAGATTCTGCCAAGATTAAGCATCGGCTCACCACTCTCAACTCCCCTTCTAACTCCTGATAACCTATCTATCAGACTCTACCTCTGTGAGTCTGCTCAATATTCTTAGTTTATATCAGTGAGATCATGCAATATTTGTCCTTTAATGACTGGCTTACTTCACGCAACATAAAGTTTTCGAGATTCATCCATGTTGTTGCATGTGTCAATACCTCATTCCTTCTTACAGCTGAATAATAATCCATCATATGCATATACCACATTTTGTTTATCCATTCATCCACTAATGGGCACTTGGGTTGCTTCCAACTTTTGGCAATTGTGAAAAATGCCGCGATGAACATTGGTGTGTATATATTTGTTTGTGTCCCTGCTTTCAGTTCTTCTGGGTATATTCTTGGCAGTGTGATTGCCAGATCACATGGCAATTCTATACTTAGCTTCCTGAGGAACCACCGAACCGTCCTCCACAGTGGCTGCACCATTCCACATTCCCACCAGCAGTGGATGAGTGTTCCTATTCCTCTACAACCTCTCCAACACTTGTAGTTTCTCTGGGTTTTTTTTTTTTTTAATAGCAGCCAGTCTATTAGGTATAAGATGATATCTCATTGTAATTTTGATTTGCATTTCCCTAATAGCTAGTAGAAAAGTGCCTATTCAAGTCTCTTGCCCATATCTTAAATGGATTGTTTTACTTTTTCTTTTAGAGATGGAAGATTTCTTTATATATGCTGGCTATTAGACCTTTATTAGATAGATGGTTCCCAAATATTTTCTCCCATTGAGTAACCTGCCTTTTCACTTTCTTGACAAACTCCTTTGAAGCACAAAAGTTTTTCATTTTGAGGAGGTCCCATTTATCTATTTTTTTTTCTTTCATTGCTTTATGCTTTGGGTGTAAAGTTTATGAAACCATTTACTACTACCAGATCTCATGGATACTTCCCTACATTATCTTCTAGGAGCTTTTTGGTCTTGGCTCTTATATTTAGGATTTCGATCCATCTTGAGTTAATTTTTGTATAGGGTATGAGATGGTGATCCTCTTTCATTCTTTTGGATATGGACATCTAGTTCTCAAGTACCATTTATTGAAGAGACTATTCTGTCCCAGTTGAATGGGTTTGGTGGCCTTGTTGAAAATCAGTTGGCCAAATATTGCATATATCTTGACAATTTCATTTATTCTGTCTTGATGCCAAAGTAAGTGTTTTCCAGTCGAGGTTTTGATCCTTTGGGTTTCAATATTGTTCTATTCCTCCTTCTATAGGATGATATGCAAAGAGGGATGTTATGTTACGGTTATCCAGAAAAAGACAACCAACAGGATATATGTATATTTATATACACACACTCACATATGGACACACAATCACACACACACACACACACATATGTAGAGAGGGAGAGAGAGAGAGACAAGAGAGAAAGAGTGAGAAAGAGAATGAAAGAGAGAGATTTTAAGGATTTGGCTTATGCACTTATCATGAAATTAGACAGGTTGTTCAGCAGGATTTCCATAAGATTGATATTAAAGTGTTGCTGCTCAAATCTGTAGGGGAGGCCAAGGTTGGAAACTCAGAGAGATACAGCTGGTGTAGTCTTGAGGTAGAATTCCTTCTTTTTGTGGAAAACCTCAGTTCTTTGCTCTTAAGTCTCCCAAATGTTTGAATGAGACCCATCCACAATATTAAGGGCAATTTCCTTTACTTAAAGTCAACTATTGTAGATGCTAATTCCATTAACAAAATACCTCGCTATCAACTCTAGGCCAGAGTTTGACAACATAACTGGTAACTATAACCTAGTTAAATCGAGACATACAATTAACCATCCAAGATGCACTATGAAGAAAGTGAGGTTTAACCTCACACAGCCTGTTAAAAACTGTAAGAGGGGCTCTTGCAATGCATTTCAGGTATTTTTGTAAAATTTGCAGAAGAAATATATTTTAACCACAGTTGGCTACAACCACTGTCATATTCCTCTTCCCCTCCATCACACTTCCCCTCATGTCTGTCTAGTAATATTGGAGTAGCCATGGGCATATTTTGTGAATTGGCCAGGGGAAGACAAATTGGGTATAAATTTACATTGGTCTTAGTGGTGTATATTTTTATACTTCACACTCACATTTGAGTGCAGTTAATAATTACTAGGCATCTAAATGGAGGTATGGCTTCTGGAACTGCCCCTTCTATCCACTGTGCTGACTTATGTAGCACTGTGCATGAATTCCAGAGCTAAGGTTATGTAATGATAGGAACAAGTCCTTTGAGACCTAGCACCAGTTGTGTGGTACGTGTGTGTGTGTGTGTGTGTGTGTGTGTAGTAAAGTTTTGAAATATACAGAGCCAAAAGATAGTGTATGGATGATTCTTTCAATAACCAGATTCACAAAATTTTAAGTCAAGTAATTGATTCTCTTCAATGCCTCATCAAAAAGAAATTTATCTTATATTTGATAATGTAGCATATACAATTATAAACCTAAAATACATTGCTTTATTGGTGGGAATAGAATACTTAATCAAGCTTGAATATATCATTGCATCTACATTTTGAAAATATGCTTAAGAATAGTTTAGATTTTTAAAAAATGAGAAATTTAAACTCCCAATCCATGCCTATATCAAGGTTATCTTCTTTTGTCAGATTAAAATTCATTTATGAAAGAACTGAGAGAAACTTCAGACACAAAATTAACAGAATATGAAACAAAGACGATAAAGATTAGCAAATATTAACAAATATTAACAAAAATTTTTCTAGATCAGAGATTGACAAAATTTTTCTTTCAAGGGCCAAATAGTAAATATTTTCAGCTTTGCAGGCCATAAAGTCTCTGGAACACTATTCAACTCCACAGTTGCAAGAGAAAGCAGTCATGGCCAATGAGCAAATGAATGGCCATGACCCACATGGCTGCTGAGTCTTTGTTTTCTGGCTCCTGTTTTAGATCATACTAAAAGCTGTAATTCATTAAGAAGATATATATTCTAAATAGGAGTAAGGAATAGGCTCTTGGATTTTTTGGTAATTAATTAATGAAGAGGAATGAATTATAGCAACACCTTAGTTCAAATGTACTTTTTGCTCATTTGACAGAAAATATTGACAACAGCAAACATAGTGAAAAACTTATAATATACTTCTACAGGCCAAAAACAAACTGATTGTTGAGTTTAAAGAGTATGTAAGATTAATCATTGTATCAGACAACTGGAAATGCCCTGACA
Source organism: Cabassous unicinctus (assembly GCA_029593785.1). Classification (NCBI taxonomy): domain Eukaryota; kingdom Metazoa; phylum Chordata; class Mammalia; order Cingulata; family Chlamyphoridae; genus Cabassous; species Cabassous unicinctus. The sequence goes on along the minus strand of JAQZBX010012089.1, from coordinate 1,549 downwards.
TCTTTCAGCTTATATATTATATAGAAAGGAAACTTGAGAGGGGTATTCACAAATTTGACAATTATCCTAAAAATTTACAAATTTATATGATATTCTACTGACAAGTCAAGAAGTTAAAGAAAAACTTTTAAAGATATCACTGATTGAAAGAAAAATTTAAACAACCATTTTAGATAAAAGATCAAATTATCTGTCTTTTCTCGATATAGAAAATTTCATTACAAATCATTATGATAAGAAATGATAATAAAAGAATATGTATGTTGCTTAAAATTATAAGAGCAAAAAGTACTTATAAAGATGCTATTTTTTTGGTGATTGTGGTTTTTGCTCTTTTTAAGTTATCAAGTTGATGTGTGCTTTCTTTTCTAAATTATTATGCAGTTTTAAAGTGCATTATGTAATAGAAAATTGGATTTTTTTATAAAAAAGTATTCCTTAAATTATTACGCTTCGAGCCTACCAAATGTAGAAAAGTTATTATTGAAACTCAATAATTAATCTTTAGGTTTTGGAAACTATTTGAAGAGAAGATTTTAAATGTATGTTATGTAACTTCTGCTCTATTAGTCCTATAAATATAAGTACTTAAAGACTATTTTATTAAAGTATGTCACAAAATATATTCAGATAAATAATCATAACAAATACCATGAATTTGATATTCCTTACTTTCGTAAATGACAGAGAAGGAAAAGGAAATAGTTAAAAGCATCTCTGAGCCTTCTTCAGTCTGGTGGGCTCAGCCTCTGGGGTGAGACATTTTTTCATTCCATAGGGAGTAGAAAGGGTGTTTTGAAGTAAAAAATAAAAAAATAAAGTGAACAGTACGAAGAGTATCTTTTTAGTGTTACTGGTAGAAAAAGCTTCCGAATGTCTCCCTTTGGATCCAAAATTCTCTGTCCTAAACTGTAGAAAAGGAGACTCGATGGCCACCTATGCAGAGAGAGGTTTTAGCCTAACAGCACAGTGGCTCCAGGGTTGAAAGGAATGTTCAAATATAGAGACAGAGAAAGAGAAGGATTCTTCTACCTTTTTTGGGATCTATTTTGTGTGTAAAATGAGGGATAAAACAAAACGATCTATATATTTTCTTACATTTCCAGAGTGGATTCTGAGGGCAGCAAAACCATCATTAATGGCATGGAGTTCGTTGTAGTTACTTGTAGAAAGTCTGTAGAGACAAGAACTGATCAGCACAAGTATAATTCTAGTGCCTGGACTAGATATGTTCCTAATTCTTAGGGAAGAGGGATAGGATGAATGAATTAAGAATGTAACATACACCAAACATCAACAAAGAACATGACTTTTCAACATAGGATGTTTCCCAGTCTCTAAAACTATCTTCTTTTTTCCTCTTTTCTCTTTCTATACCCCATGAAGACTTGTTGAAGTACAAATAACTGAACCTCTGTATTGTAACTAATTTTTCCTGGTGCAGAAGCAGAGATGTCCTAGGACTGAGCCAGATATATCTACTTCAGAATTTCTTATAAAATCAAGAAAGAAACACCAGCTTTTCCAATTTAGTTGCAGTTAAGGAATA